>BSBK01014232.1:0-120379 GCA_027943335.1 Chamaecyparis obtusa
CTCCAAGCCCTTAAACAAAACTGTACTAGATTTGGTTGTCCCTTATACATCATTTGTGGCTCGAGGCCCTCCATGTTCATGATATCATAATTGAAATATAAAATGAGATGCATCAACAAAGAATAGTGCATAAACCTAGGTGTTGAACTAGACGTGTGGTTCTTCAATGCCTGTAAACACTCATGCATCTTATCTATTACATATCCTATGTAATCATATCCTCTCATCACATGAAGACTCTGGGAGTCCAAAACCATCATCAGGAGATTTTAAGTGATCCTTTCCCCACCATCAACCCCTAGAACCTTGCATTAATCCATATGCAATATACTTTATATAAAATTAGGGATCCTTTTAGAAGAATGGGGTCATCTCAGCAATGGGTGAAATGTAATTCATATTCTCCCAGGGAACATGGTTTTGAATTTATTTTGCCACCATAGTAGCCTTCCTAACATACCTATTCGCCAAGGCTTGCAGATTAATCTTTGTAGCCATTGGAACCTGAATGCCAAAAGATCTCATGAATGAATTCCGGTCAAGGGTGACCAGAGGAGAACTATCACCCTTCTGAATTATTCTAGATAAGGGATCATAGCTATGGGATATAAAAATTAAGACATATACATCTAAGAAAACCTCCGGAACTATTAATTTTGCTAACTCTAATGTCCAAGGGTTTGAGACAGGGACTGGACTATCATAATTCTTATAAAAGTACTTGAACAAACACATTCCAATGACATTTGGTGTTCTAGCATCTCTACATTATGAAAGTTCATCAAAAAAATACTCATCACTAACCTTCTTGTTCTGTGATGACCCTGGCAGTAAGATGAGGAATTCATCTAAATAGCTTTCCTTAACTTTCTCCTTGGCACCTTTGCTAGTAGAGGCCCCACTGACTAATAATTGGCTCATCTTGTCTAAGAATTTGAACTCCTCTACAAATTTTGAACGTTCTAAACAACTATATTTATTTAGCATAATTGAATGCAACAATCTGTTAGAGATCAAAAAGCTAAAAATTATGTCACTTCCGCCATTACTTGGCATGCTCAGAACTCAATTCACTTGCCATAAGCTAAGGAAATGATAGGTAATGAAATTTTAACTTTCTGGCTACCTAGCGACTACAAGACATTCTCGTAATCACTAAAATATTTGGCACCTCCTTTACATTTTGAGAGATCTAGCGACTAAAGAAAACTTTAGTCGTTTAATGACTTTATTTCTTCTAGAGACCTGGCAACTATAGTGAGGAATTATAGTCACTCAATAATTTTAACCCTTTTGAATTTATCTAGAGACTGGGCGACCTTATGTTTTCTTAAATTTTCCATTTTGAGACTTGGCTACTGTAGTCATTCTTTTAGTCACTGTAAAATTATTTCATTTTAATTTTATCTCAAGAATTGGTGATAGAAGACCATCAAGAGATCTAGTGACCACAATGAATCTCGCAGTCGCTAAAGCCTATTAACTTTTCAAACTTTTTCTTGAGACCTCTTGATTCACCTATTTAGAGATTCAATGACTGAAGATAGGAAAACTCTGATTTACCTTTTCTGTAGATTCAACAACTATAGACAAGTCTACTTACTTGTTTATTATCTTATTATTTTGTTAACCAATCAAGAAGAAACATGTCACAATATCCAGCAAATGGATACTCATATTTTTTCAACTTTTTGATTTCAATCAACACTTAACCTTGGATCATTTGGCAATTACCCGACTGAAGACAATCTCCCAATCACTGAGAAACTTTCTTAACATGAGTTCGACCTAGAGATTGAGTGACAAATAAAATCTCAGGGTCCCTAGAACATTTTCTAACCCATGGTTTTATTATGAGACCACGCGACCACCACCCGATCAAAATTAAATCGACGATTGAAAACAACTATCTGAAAACCTTTCTCTTAACTCACATTTCTCTGGTGACTATGTGACTGAAGACATCTCCCTCTCACCAAATATTTCCTTTAACTATGGTTAAGACTGAAGATCGCACGAAAACCTTCAATCTCCAAGTCACTAGAAAACTTACTTAACCTGAGTCAAGTAATGAGATTAAACATCAACCACCAATTAAATCTTCATCCAACGGTTCCCACTAACTTTCCATACCTTTTATAACTTAATTTCTTCACTAGGAGACTTAGAGATAACCATGTTGCTTGACCGTTGACTGCTTAAGACATAACTGCCAGAACCATGAGAACACACAACCATTGAAATCACCAGGTGGCAGGATAAAAGAACTAACCATTGAATAACTTGGAGGTTTGATGACCCACATAAAATAGACCACCACCTTGTATTTGGAGACTCAATGACCAACTATGAATCTCATAATCGTTGAATACTATATCAATTCTTTATTTCTTTCACAGATCACTTGACAAAAGGTATTCTGATTTGTAGATAAAGCAACCATAGTTACTTTGCAAAAAATTATCATAGCAGTCGCTAGATCTCATAATAATCATCCAGAGACTCTACGACTGAAGGCAACTGTTGAGTTGTTTGAAGATAAAGAATATTCCTCCAACCTAAGGAGACTATGTGACAAATGGATTCAAGTAATCACTAGTTAAAAAGGAATATGCTAAACTGATTAGGAGACTAAGCGACTAACCGGGAAATATAAAGTGCACATGCTGTAAAAGGTCGTTAAGTGATTTGAAAAGTAACAACTGAAAAGACTCAGGTGAGTAATTTTTAGGGATTTTTGGATTTTCAAAGACAATTAGACCTAACTCCTAGGGTTTTTCAAACCTTAAACAATTTTTGAGCTCTGGTACTAGAAATGCTAGAGATCGAATCATGAAAAATTAGAGATATACTTCAAAAATCAAAATTTCAAAGGACAACAACTAAAATCAACAAACCAACCAACAGTGGCTCTATCTAAGGATGTTTAAACGTGAGTTTAAGCAAGAACCACAAATCTATGGGAAAGAAGACCAAAATTGACTAACCTAAAGTAGGAAAGGAAACACACAACTTAAGGGAAAAAAAATCTATATAGATTGTACAAGAAATTTACATGGGCACAAGAACCAAAACTTTCAGTTGAAAAAAGGTTTTAAGAATTTCCCATGCACTGGCAACTCAAAAATTTCTCCATCAATATTTTGCAATAAGTAGGAGTCCTTCCCAAAACTTTCATGGATTATGTAGGGACCAAGCCATAATGATTCAAACTTCTTATGATTTCCTTTATCTTCTACTCGACATTCAACTGAAGCACTAGGTCATCTGATTGGAATTTTCTGGTAGTAGCTCTTTTATCAAATAGGTACTTCATTTTTTGTTGTAACTTGACATTGCTCTTTTGACTATCTCTTCTCATTTCATCCAATTCAGTCAATTGCATGATTATGTCCTACATTGGCTCTGAAATATCCAACTCTTCATCCTAGATGAATTCGTATATAGGCATCAGGTTATTAATAGGCAACCTTGACTATAATTCATACATAAGCTCAAATGGATATTTCCCTGTAACCTTTTTAACTGTAATCCTATCTGCCCACAGATCAAGCTTCAACTTTGAATGCCAAGCTCTTTTATTCTTCTCCAATGTTTTCTTTAGAATTTTTAAAATTCTTTTGTTACTAGATTTAGCTTGTCCATTTACTTGGGGGTGATAGGGAGATGAGTAAGATGTTATAATTCTATTTTCTTTATAGAACTCCTTGAACTCATCTGATCTAAAGCACATTGCATTATCAATGATTAACTTTATGGGGACACCAAATCTAGTCAAAATATTGTCTAGCAAAAAATCAATCACTACTTTACTTGTTGCCTTCTTGGTAGGGATAGCTTCTATCCATTTCATGAAATAGTCAATTGCTACAAGTATCCAAGTGTGTCCACCACTAGATTTCTCAGGAAATTCTCCTATGAAGTCCATTCCCCACATGGAAAATGGTGCTTCTGCAACTATTGGATTTAACAATAATGCTCCTAAATATTTTAACATGGATGCAAACTTCTGATATGCCTCACATCTCTTAACAAATTGGAAAGAATCTTTGAATAATGTAGGCCAGAACTAGCCAGCTCTTAAAATCTTATGCATAGTGGTCCTTGCAGAATAATGTCCCCCACATACACCAACATGTATTTCATTCAAGACCTTCTCTGCTTGATATCTATCAAGGCAAAACAATAAAAATCCATCTCTATTTTTCCAGTACAAATCACCTTGTATTAATGTGTACTTCTAAGCTTGTAATCTTAAGGATCTCTTTTGATTGCCAATCATATTCTCTGGACATATGGTGTTCTTAATGTAATAAACAATATCAACATAATATGATTGCATTTCAATAATTATTACTATCAAGTCTGATATCCCTTCACTGTTAACTTGGACTAAATCCATGTTTTCCCCAGTCATCAACTTAGCCAGACCTAGTCCTCTTACTAGCTTGGTAGTATGAGTTTCCAAATTTAATTCCTCAATCCTAGTAATCCACTTATCTTTTACAGTAACCTCTGACCATGTGAGAACATCCTTCACTATTGCATGTGGAACATATGCAATAACCTTCGCACATACTAGATAATGCCTGAAAGATTTTACAGATTTTACTAATTCATATGCTTTCTTTTTTTTCATCTCATAATTTAGTTCAATAGCCTGCAAGGACTTACTGAAGAATGCAATTGGATGTTCAAAATTTTCTGCATCCTTCTGTAACAATACTCGAGCAATAGTGTGAAATGATGCAAAAGAGAATAATGAGAAAGGTTTTCTCTAGTCAGGAGATTTCAACATAGTTACCTCTTGAACAACCTCTTTAATTTTTTCAAAAGAATTCTGAGCTTCAACAGTCCATTCGAACTTAACATCCTTCTTGAGTAGCTGTAGCTTGACTATCAGTTTGACAATTTCAGCAAAGTTGGCAATAAACCTTCTAACTAAATTAATTTTCCCCAAAAAAGATTGTACACCCTTGAGTTTTTTTGTTGCAGTGACCTTCTTGATGGCCTCTACCCTTTCTGGATCAATTCTTATCCCTTCCTTTGACACAATGTGCCCTAACAACTTTCCTTCTTTGACTACAAAGTTACACTTCTTTGGATTCAGGGACACACCATACTCCAGAGCCTTGTTGAAATTTTTTTCAAGATGAGAACAATGATCTTCTAATTTCTTTGAATAGGCAGTCATGTCATCTTGGTAAACAACCATAAACAAATCTATATATTCCTTGAAAGAAAAATCCATGGCTGTTTGGAAAGTTGTTCCAACATTTCTAAGACCAAATGGCATTCTAACATACACATAAGTTCCCCAAGGTGTTGTGAATGCAATCTTAAATTGTTCAGATTCTTTCACCAATACTTGGTTGTATCCAGAGAAGCCATCCATCATAGATAATAATTCACATCTAGTAACTTTATGTAAGATTGCTTCGATGTTAGGAAAAGAATAGTTGTCTTTTAGAAATGCAACATTTAGGTTTCTAAAATGCACACATAACCTAATATCACCATTTTTCTTGCTGACTGGGACTAGGTTAGATACCCAAGTTGAGTGCCTTATAGGTTGAATTATCCCTACATCACTCAACTTGACCAGTTCCTGCTACATTTTGGGATCCAATAATAGATTAATAGGTCTTTGTTTCTGTCTAAACGGCTTAACATCTTGCTTCAATGGGATCTCATGTTGGAAAAGGTCCTCTCTATAAGCTTTTAGGTCATCATATGACCATGCAAACATATGCTTTTGTTTTCTTAATAACTTTATTAGATTGTATCTAATTTGAGGATCTAACCTTTTTCCAATATAAATCATTTGGGGTGCATAATGTGATCCCAAGTTCACTTCTTCTAGATCTTCTATCTTAGCATTACTAGTCTTTAACATGTGATCATCCTGGCTACTATATAATTCTTTTAGTTTAGTTAAACCTTTAGGAATATGATTTGCATTTAGCTGGATTACCTCATTTCCCAAAACAACATCTTTAACATAAATTTCCTCAACCAAAGTTTTATAGTCTATGAGCTAATCTTCATAAGTGTCAAGTCATTGAATAAACTTTAAAATGTCATGGTCATCTTCAAAGACCTACCAGTTGTAAATGTTATCTGGAACAACTGGCCTACTCTTTATTTCCACTACTGATACTCTAGATAAAGTTACATCATCTCTCTTTAAAGAAACATTAGCTAAAAAATCAGCCATAATATTTTTATACCTTTCTACCCAACAAATTTTGAAAGCATAAAATATTTCAATCTGATCCCAAATAGCATGTTTATACAATTTAAATGTATCATTTTTGTCAGAATACTTGGATCTAACTTGTGCTACCACAAGATTACAGTCACTATAAACCTTTAAATAGTTTATCCCATGTTTTATGGCAATATTCAATGCTAAAGATAGTGCTTCATATTCAACAATGTTGTTTGTACATCAAAAAGTCAATAGGAAAGAGTACTTGAAAGTAGTACCTGATGGAGATATGCATAGGAATCCATCTCTTGAGCCTTCTTTGAACAAGCTCAATCAAAATACATTTTCCATAATCCATTGTTTTGTTCCTTTAATTCTTTAATAAGTGGGTCTGCATCTTCTTCTTGTGGAATTAGTTTTTCCACTCTAAATTTTTCCATGTCAACATCCACACAACAATTCAAATCATTATCATTAGTTAATTCAATCATGTGTGGGGTCCTACTTTCTCTAGATACTTTGACATTATTTCCATCAATATTGAAGGTTGCAAAAGATAAATCACACTGGATACTACCTCCCATTGAAGCACTCCACTTTCTAGATAATTAAATTTCATAATGAGGTGGGATGTCAACCACCAAGACACTCATAGTTAATAGCCTATTTGGGTAAGATGCCAACCTGTAAGGTAATGCTTTTACAATACCAATAATTGGTACTTCTCTTGAGTCTATGGCCTGACATCTTCCATGAGGTGTACCTACTTTCAATCGTAGAGACCTCACTACTTCTGCAGGCATAACAATGTTAGAAGCTCCTGAATCAATCATGTAGTTCTTTAAAAGCTTCCTATTTACTACTAAAGATAGAAAGAAAGGATCAACTATTCAAGACACAGTAATAACAACATTTTTATCCAAATAAATTTGAGGAATCTCAGAAATAATTTCCCCATACTAGTTTTCACTTGATTCATTTATAGAGGCAATCAATTTATCAACCTTAGTGGCACTTTGGGTATCAAAAGGAGTGACCCCATTCACCAAACTTAAGGATTTCTCTTCATGATCCTCTATTCTCATCATTTCTAACAAAGGAACTTTGATTTTAACTTGTGATAACAACCTACTCATGTCAATCGGAAGATATTTTTGGTCAACTATATCTTGTTTAATAATAGTGACCTCCTTGTTTTCTTCATGTTTAGTAAGGCTAGGATGATCCTTGTTTTGGGTTTTAACCTCCTTTTGGGAAGAAATGATAGTTTCCTCCAAGGGTTTAGCTTTCACCCTATAAGTCATATTGGGCGTAGCAAAAGTGACATTCTTTTTTTATCTTAGTTTTGCTGACAACCTCAGCAACTTTATGTTTATCCTGAGATTCTTTCACATCCTTTTCTGATTTCTTGATGAATATACTAGTTGGCTTATGATTTGGGTCACCCACCACCCTATTTCTTAAATTATAATTATGCTTGGCTTGGGTAACCATATTTGCTATTATTTGTGCAATTTCCTCATCAGAAGGCCTTCTTAACACACTTGATTCATCATTTCTCAAAGTATTACACTAGACTTTATCTAATAAACCATCTTCCTCATCAGAAAAAAACCTTTTGATGGTAGACCTCATTCCTAACTTTGGAGCTCGAAACATCTTGACCTTCATCCTCTTCAGTGGAGGCTATTTCATCATACATAAATGAAGAAGTCATGGCACATCCTCGGTCATCATAAGATTCTTCATCATTACTTTCTTGTTGTCCATATATAGAGACACTTTGAGCAACTGCTCAGTAATAAGGGTCATGAGGTGATTGAAAAACAATACATCATGGAACATCATCATTCATGTTCACTGTATTTTTTTGTAATGGGTCAAGATTTTTATCACTGGGTTTATCCCTTCTTTTAGGAAGCACTGGTTTTCCATCCTTCCATTGAGTGTTGTAGGGATAGTTCTACATTCTTGGTAACTTGTCAAAGTTATTAAAAGATGGTATGTCATTTTTTGGCACTCTATTGTTTCTACTCTCACCAGGCTTCAAATATTTTATAGGTTTCAAAATTTTCTTCAAACTATCTTCCTCTTTTTGTTTTGTTTCAGATTTCTCTAGTTCCTTTCTATTCAAAACTTGAGGTTTATAATCATCCCTCCTCCCCAATTTTCTTGATATTCTTCTATTGTTGTCTATATTAATGGCCAATTTGTAGGCCTCTGCAAGGTTTCTACAATTTTTGTCTCTCAGAAGGTAGCCCATTTTTCAAAAGCATTCAAATAAGTGACCAAACATATTTTGTCATCCAACCTGATAACTTGTAATAGTTTATGCATAGCTTTCAGAAATCTGACATTAAATTCAACAACACCCTCATTTTGGTTTTTCTTGATGTTATTGAAGTCATTCAGTATGAAACCTTCATTAGTCTTATCACCATATTATTCTTTAAAACAATGCTTGAACTATTCCCATGACCTTATGCTAGCATGAGGTAAATTTATAAAGCAATCTCTAGCATCTTCAGTTAGAGATTGAACACAAAGTTTCATAATTACATCATCAGGTTCGATGTTGTAGTCATCTATTAAATTAATGAAGCTCTTCAAATGTTCCTCACAAGTGACTGCATTACTTCCAGTGAATTTTAGGAGTTTTTTCCTAATTTCATCAGGGAAAGGATTAGGGTATCCAGGGATTCTAATAAAAACTAACTCCTTGTGTCTCTCATGAATAGATCCTATTTAAGATGGGCCAGCACCCAAAGATGTGGATTTTTGAATATTTTAAATAGTGGAAGCTTTGGGGATACTCAATGAAGGGATTGTTTTAGTAGTACTCAAAACATTTGCACCTTGCACTAAGGAAGTGGAAATTGTATTGGTAGGTTCTAAAGATTGTCTAAGAAACTCAATATTTCTTTTCATCTCAGCTACAGTAGCTTCTATCTCTACTTTCTCTAATTCTTTAGCCAATAATTCCTATTCTCTTTTGGCCTTTTCAAGGTCAGCATCTAATCTTGCTACTTGATCTAGAGAGTTTTTGGTAGGATTTGGTTCACTAATTGAAATTCCTACAACTTTTTCTTTACCCTTATCCCTGGGGTTTCATTTTTCATGTACTTCTTGGATAATGAGTTATTCCTTTGTTTGTTTTGATATGGGAACATAATTTATAGCTTCATAATCCAACAATTGTCTTTTCAATTGTTCAGCTCTTATCATAGCATGTCTAATCTTTTCTTCTTTCTCTTTCTCTCTTCTTTGCTTTATTTCAGCTTGTTCCTAGATCTTTCATTCTAATTCAAACACTTCTTCAAAATTTCTTCAGAGTCTGTGAGGGTTGTTTCTAATGAATAATTTTGGGCAAGGACTTCCTCTTGGTGGTCATCAGGCACTTGGTGACCCTGTAAGGAGGAACCAAGGGGAAAAGAAGGAACAAAGCCTTGTCTATTCCTACTTTGTCTTCTAGATCTTCTATTATTCCCAAGAACTCCTCTTTTGTGACATTGTGCTCTCCCTCCATCCTTTTCAAAGGGTGAATAGTAATCATCATATTGATTTACTCCTAAATCAACCACTTTCTCATATTTTGATGTATTTCCCTCCTGATTTGTTTGAACTGGATCCTCTATCCTCACACTTCCCTTTTGTTTCCATGTAAAAGACATGTCATTTTTGTTTCTCTCCCTCCTCATTTGATTATGCCTTGAGGTGGTTGGAACTTCTCCTTTTAAATTTTCTTCTAGATGTTTTTTTCTCTAGGACCTTATATTTTTATGGCTCATTGTAAAATAATGAATGTCTTACTGATCACTGGTATAGAGATTTTGTAGAGAGTCACCACCCAATTTGATTGGGAATTTGGAGATATTATCCTTGGGAAAGTATATGAGAAAAACTTTAAATGGGAAAAATATAGAGAGATAAATGGATAACTCTGATCTTTAATGGTGACTAACTGGTATGAAATACGTAGGCCAGGAGTCAAAATCTACTTGAAACCTGCATTATTTATGACTTATAAAAGATTTTATTCCCTAGCAGAGCCACCAGTTTTTTAGGGATTTTTCTTGTATGAATCACAGTGCTTTAAAAACTACTTGAACACTATGTCTACTAATACTGATTCAGACTAAAGAAATGCCTAATTGTTGTGGATTGGATAAGATCCTCCTTCATTTTTGAGCTCCACATGCTCAGGAAAGTCTTACCTTTGAATGATTACTGATTACATAGTATATATGAAAGTGGACATTGATTTTCTATTGGCCTTTTATTGAATCAACTTATGAAATACTCTACAGATGACCAAAATCAACTAAGTACAGAACTTAACTAAACAAACCATGATTGTATAAATAGAAAGAATCAGTGATTTAAGGATTCTCATCCATCTTCCTCTTAACGAGGGGAAACCTAATGATTCACTCTTCAAGGAATCAACAAAGATGAATTATATTACTTGAATACAATTCCTTCAAAACATATAGACAGTTCTTAAGAGTAAAAATGCTGGTAATGAGATAAAATTTTAATCCTTTTAAGACTTATGAAAGATAACATGTAAGAAACAAACACTAAACTAGTGCCTAATCCATTGGGCAAAAGAGTTTAAATGCCAATCCACAAGGTTATTTTAAAAGAAATACAACTGCGTTCCTTGCAAACAATCTACAATCTGAATAGAATGCCTTAAAAACTATTCTATCAATCTAGTATTACTATCAACAAAATCTCTACACATAAGTTTACTCTTTGCAATTGATAACAAGGATTTTTTAATTCTCTCCTTGAGAGGAACTCATAATCAATTGAAGAAATTGCTTAATAAGTAGTATATTTTAAATGCCTTACAAATAAAACATACAAGTAAAGAGACAACAATAATAGGAGACATAAATTGAAATGTATTTGTATTAAAATGAACCTATAAATTACATATAAAGACTCATGCTCAGAAGCTTAGACACAAAATTTGGTAGTCTTCTCTATAGAAATCATACTCAATTTTTCTATTATCTTCTTCTCACTATTTATAAAATGAAGCTACAACCTATATATACAACTCAACCATCTTGGAATTCTCTTATCAATGAGAATGAAACAAGCTTCCGATGGTTGGAACCCTAACCCTACAAAGCATATAAAACAAATTACAATAAGCCCTCAAGTGGTGGAAAGACAAAAATATTTTGGACTATTCTACTTCCTAGATCATTGATCACTGACACCTTTGTCTGAAGATATTCATGATAGCTTCTTGAGTTGTTGCGAGATATGGTGATTGCCATTTCAGCTAACTTACACCATTATTACTGATAGCTTATCATTCATGTGCTCTAAGGTTAGGTGTCAAGTACTCTGAGTGTCCTCTTTACTCATCATCCAAAATATCAAAGTAAATTACAGTAGATTTTATCCTCTTTGGCTTTGTAAGCTCATCCCACGTAGTTACTACTTCCTCTAGCAGCCATTTATAAGTTTGGACATGTTGCAACTATGCTTTTTGTCTCTCCCATCTGGCATCTGTTATCATCTTAACATCTGCCATGAATTTGGTGAGTTCCATCTTTACCTTTATGGCTTCCTCCAGAATGTTATTAAATCTTTCCACATCTACTTTACTGCTTTCATCAAGAAATGCCTCTTTCCTAGGCAATAAAGGATCAAAATCTGATCTCCACTGGTCCAAAGTCTTCATGGCACCATTTGCATCTTTAATGGGAGGAATGAACCTATTGAAATCTGAGCCAAGCATGGCTATCTTGGCCTCAATTTGATTTGCCTTGCCTTTAGAAAGTGGAAATATAGCCTTAATTATGTTTATCTCTTCACCTACTTGTAGAACAATATCTGGTATATCATTTCTTAAAGATTGCACCACTGCCAATCTTTCAAAAAGTGTTGCTCTAGCCGACCAAGTTGCATAATAACCATTTAAAATTGAAACACAACTATTCACCTCCACCTACAGTTCAGGTAATTTATTATAAGCATTAAAAAATAGATTAGATTTATCTTTTAATACATCAATCTCATGCGGCAAGATCTTTATTAAGGCTTGTAGGATCGCCTCATTCTTTTCTAATTTTATTTTTTTAATCTCTACATTAGCTTCTTCTTCACTTACACCTTTATTTTTAATTAGTGCAGGTTGTTCAGGTTGTCTAGGGGTAGCTATAGGAGTATTTATAATTTGCTACTCTAAATCAGCCAAATATTTCTCCAATGTCATTTCTTTCATTATTTTGATATCTCTATCCTTTAAAAGTGCACTATAGTCCTCTAACAAGGAACCATATCTCTCTGATAATTATTTTTTCTTATCTTTGTTGAGCCTAGGAAAATGAGTTAACACTTGAGAGATCTCAAGGTCTCCTATATTATGGATTAACCATACAATCTTGTCTCCATCCATTTTCTCTTTGACATTCAAAATCTGAGGCTTCTTATCTTTAGGATATAGGCTCCATAGAGCCAATGCTTGATTTCTTGGGCTATACCCAAACCCTATGATAATTTCCCCTACTTGGGTCTCTGAGGATAATGTTATATCCTCCTATCTCTTGATCTGATCAATAAAAAATTTTGAATATAAATTCCACCCAGGCACAAGTAGGATATTGCTATTTCTATCAAGTTTTTTGGCTTCCTGTGGGGTGATTGCTTCAGTCTCAGGGTCATATTCCCTTAGTGTCTGTACTGCTTCATCACACACCTAACCCCCTTTGGTGATCTAAATACTTAATGCAACCTATTGTTGTTTGTGCCATATCAAGAAGCTCTTGAACTCATTTGACTGAATAAAATTGTCATCCTTCAAGAATTCATCTTGTTCTAACATTCTTTCATCTTGGGATAGGGCCAAGGGCAACTCAACATCTTCTATTTCAATTTTTTGTTTTCTTTTCTCCTCTCTTATCTTCTTCCTCAACTGGTGGTCATGAACACCTTTTCCAATGAAGAGGGCTCCCACTCTATCCTTTTGATTTTCTTGAGAATATTCTCCAATTAATAATCTATGTTTCTTTGCAGGAGGCTCACTTGTATCTTGAGAACTATGGAGCTCTGTCAAGTCAACAACATTCTCACCAGCTTGATATTTTTTTGTCATTATCTACTCTAAAGGAGGGATGATGTGCACTAAGTAGCCACCATCACTATCTTCATCACATTCAGAATCCAAGTGGACATCCTTTCTTCCTTCTTTCTCATCAATTTGGTCCTCAAAAGACCTCATTAGGGTATTGAATTTGACCATCATTTGTTCTACGCTTTGGAAAGGTGATGTGGGAAAGAAACCACTGAATGCCAATCCCTTTTGTTTCAGTTACTTCTCCATAGCATACAACTCATGTATCTGGTTAGATCTTCTTAACAGTTCTACTTCTACTATTATATTTCTTAATACATCCTCCTTAGGATATTCCTTATGTCTCTTGTTGAAAGGAATGCTAGGGATATAATAATTTCTTCTAGCAACCATAAATCCCTCTATATCAACATATCTATATGAAGAAACATGCATTATGAACTATCCTAACCAGTCATTTACCTTACTTAAGGCATTCTTGGCTATTGTGAAACTGTGCACTTTGAAGTGCCTTGGAGTAAAAGTTCCTTTTCTATGTTGAGCTAGGTGCTCCTTGTCGGCTAGCATGAGCTGCTAGATGAACTCTAAAAATGACACCCTAGGTGGAACAAAGAATGGTAGTATGTGGGGGGGCTGAGGGCATCCATACACTCTAATCATAGTATAACCCTTTTGATAGTAAATATCTCCCCAATTATGACCCTTGGTCCAATTATCAACAAATTGTTGGGGCCTTATCAACTGCAAAACCTTGGTTGACAACCTTGAAAGATAAAGACCCAAACTAAGAAGGATAGGCTCAACTATCTAATTTTAAAATACACATAAATCACTTCTCAAGAAATGACTCCAAGATCTTATCCAAAACTATACTAGATTTGGCTATCCCTTATACATCATTTCTGGCTTGAGGCCCTTCATGTTCATGATATCATAATTGAAATATAAAATGAGATGCATCAACAAAGAATAGTGCATAAACATAGGTGTAGAACCAAACGTGTGTTTCTTCAACACTTGTAAATCCTCATGCATCTTATCTATTACATATCCTATGTAATCATTTCCTCTCATCACATGAAGACTCTGGGAGTCCAAAACCATCATCAAGAGATCTGAAGTGATCCTTTCCCCACCATCAACCCCTAGAACCTTGCATAATCCATATGCAATATACTTTATATAAAATTAGAGATCCTTGTAGAAGAATGAGGTCATCCCAGCCATGCGAGAAATGTAATTCCTATTCTCATGAGGAACATGGTTTTGAATTTCTTTCACCACCACAAAAGCCTCCCTAACATACCTATTGGCTAGGGCTTGCAAATTAATCTTCGTAGCCATTGGGACCTGAATGCCAAAATCTCTCATGAATGAATTATGGTCAAGGGTGAGTAGAGGAGAACCATCACCCTTCTGAATTGTTCTAGATAGGGGATCATAGCTGTGGGATAGAACAATTAAGACATCTACATCTAAGAAAACCTCTGGAATTATTAATTTTTCTAACCCTGATGTCCAAGGGTTTGAGACAGGGACTGACCTATCAGAATTCTTTTAAAAGTACTTGAACAAACACATTCCAGTGACATCTTGTGTTCTAGCATCTCTACAATATGCAAGATAATCGACAAAACACTCATCATTAACCTTCTCATTCTGTGATGACCCTGGTAGTAAGATGAGGAATTCATTCAAATAGCTTTTCTTAACTTTCTCCTTAGCACCTTTGCTATTAGAGGCCCCACTAATTGATAATTGGCTCATCTTGTCTCAGAATGCGAACTCCTCTGCAAATTTTGAATGTTCTGAACTTTGAAATTTCTCTGAAAATCTCAAGAAATTCTATCGCTTTGGCTTTCCTAAATGCTTGGTAATTTGAAATGAGTGATGAGCAGCTATATTTATTTAGCAGAATTGAATGTAGAAATCCATTAGAGATCAAAAAGCTAAAAATTATGTCACTTTTGTGATTAATTGGCATGCTCAAAACTCAACTCACTAGCCGTAAGCTAAGAAAATGAAAGGTAATCAAACTTTATCTTTCTAGCGACCTAGAGACTACAAGACATTCTCATAATTGCTAAAAGATTTGGTGCCTCCTTTACATTCTCAGAGATCTGGAAAATAAACAAAATTTTAGTTGTTTAATGACTTTATTTCTTCAGGAGACCTGGCAACTATAGTGAGGAATCATAGTCACTAAATAATTTGAACCATTTTGAATTTATCCAGAGACTGGGTGACCTTATATTTTCTTACATTTTCCATTTTGAGACTGGGCAACTATAGTTATTCTTTTAGTTGCTATAAAATTATTTCCTTTTAATTCGTCTCAAGACTTGGCGACAGAAAGCCATCAAGATATCTAGCGACCACAATGAATCTCCTAGGCGCTAAAGCCTATTGACTTTCAAACTTTTTCTTGAGACCTCTCAACTAACCTATTCAGAGATTCAGCGACTAAAAACATGAAAACTCTGATTTGTCTTTTCTGGAGATTCAACGACTATAGATAAATCCACTTACTTATTTATTATCTTCTTATTTTTTCAACCAATCAGGAAGAGGCACATCACAAAAACCAGAAAATGGATACTCATATTTTTTCAACTTTTTGATTTCGGTCAACACTTAACCCTAGATCATTTGGAGATTACCTGACTGAAGACAGTCTCCCAATCACTGAGCAACATTCTTAACTTGAGTTTGACCGAGAGATTGAGAGGCCAAAAAAATCTCAAGGTCGCTGGAACATTTTCTAACCCATGGTTTTATTCTATGACCGCGCGACCACCACCAAATCAAAATTAAATCAACGGTTGAAAAAAATATCTGAGAACCTTTCTCTTAACTCACACTTATTTGGCGATCATGTGACTGAAGAAATCTCCTTGTCACCATATATTTCCTTTAACTATGGTTAAGACTGGAGATCACGCGAAAACCTTCATTCTCCAAGTTGCCAGAAAACTAACTTAACCTCAGTCAAGTAATGAGATTAAATATCAACCACCGATTAAATCTTCATCCAATAGTTCCTGCTAAGTCATCATACCTTTTACAACTTAACCACTTCATTGGGAGAGTTAGAGATGATCATGACATTGGATCGCTGACCGCTTAAGACATAACCGCCACAACCATGAGAAGACGTGACCATTGAAATTGCCAAGTTGTAGGATAAAGGAACTAACCACTGAATAACTTGGAGATATAGTGACCCGCATAAAATAGACTGGCACAATATATTTGGACACTCAACAACCAACTACAAATCTCATAATTGCCAAATACTATATCAATTCTCTATTTCTTTCAGAGATCACCCGATTGAAGGAATTTTGATCTGGAGATAAAGTAACCATAGTTACTTTGCAAAAATTTATCATAGCAATCGCTAGATCTCATAATAATCATCTAGAGACTCAGCAATTAAAGGCAACTGCTGAGTCATTTGAAGACAAAGAATATTCCTCCAACCTAAGGAGACTACGCAACAAAGCGATTCAGGTAATCACTAGTTAAAAAGGAATATGTTAAACTGATTAGGAGACTAAGCAACTAACTAGGAAATATAAAGTGCACATGTTGTGAAAGGTCATTAAGTGATTTGAAAAGTAACAGCCAAAAAGACTTGAGCGAGCAATTTTTAGGTCTTTTTGGATTTTCAAAGACAATTAGACCTAACTCCTAGGGTTTTTCAAACCTTAAACAATTTTGGAGCTCTGGGACTGGAAATGCTGGAGATCAAATCATGAAAAATCAGAGATATACTTAAAAAATCAAAATTTTGAAGGACAACACCTAAAACTGGCAAACCAAACAACACAACCCAGGGTTTGATCTCTCACATGTCCTATTTGAGGCCGAGGATCTCCATATCCAGCTCATTGAACTTCTACTTGAGGGATCCTTTAAACTTGTTACTCTCCTCTGTCACCACCATAGTGTGCTCAATGTGAGGGGATTCAGCCTATTAGGTGTGTAGAGAGAGTGGGGGTAGGGTATTTCTATGAGGCTTATCCTCCATCGCTAGTAGGGGATTCAATGGGGGAGCATTGCCAAACCTGGGTGAGTTTAAGTGTTCAACCAAGGATCCCTCAATCGAACCAAAGGATGAAAAGGTGTCCATATCATCTAACTGATATTTTTACTCTAAAGCCATTTCCCTAACAATTCTTTTTCATTTCTCCTTTCAATCCTGTTAGCTCATCAGACAGTACCCCCACAATCCACCTCTAGCTCAACCTGGCTGTCCAAATTTTTTTATTTTCTTGGCTTCCTCTCTATTTTAGGGGTGCTTTCAACCCTTGTCTTATCCTTCACTTCCATGGACTTAGAGACATGAGATTCATCTAAGTCCTCCACCTTTTTAAAGGGGTTCCTCACACATCTCTTGCAGCTTTTACCTTCGTCGAGGACAAGGTTAGTCTCCTGGATTTCCTATAAAGACTAGGAGGGGGACTGAGTGGGGTTGTTGGCTTCCAAGGGGGAGACTTCTTGGGTTACATCCTTAATGATAAAGGGAGGTTGGGGCAGAGGGAAAATAGCTTTATGGAAGTTGTAGAGGTAGAGTAAAAGGACTTGGTAAAGGATGGGGACCGACTTCTCAGTATTTTTCCTCTCCTTAATATTAGGGATATTGCTTTCAATCGAGTGGAGGAGTAGAAAGGGATGGAAATGAGGTCTATGTTCCTAATATGGTTGATGAATGACAAATGATAGTAATAAAACATAGTGAATTTACCTTCGAGGGTGAAGTATTTCATTATTATATGACATACCTTGGGCCAAAATTCAGGGAGCTGCTCTCGGTTAAAGCCTCCAGACTTTTTGAGAGTTTTCTCTCCCGCCCTAAAGATATGGTTTAGACTTGTAATGCCTGGTATTCAATTGGTCTCCTTAGACTTCCTACCCTCCATTGATAGCCCTGTAGCCTTAGCAATGACCTCTTCATTTAGTTGAAAGTGTAATCCCCCAATTGACACCTTCTTGTTATGCCAAGAGGACATGAATTTCTTAGAGATATTCTCATCGTGGCCTCCCTTCATCCTTTCCATGAAACATGAGATGTCATTGTCTTTGCAATAGTGGCTCACCAAGGGGTCGAAGGTAAACTCCTCTTTAATCTTGTCTGGCTCTATGCGCAAAATTTTTCCTCCCATGACAACCAAACCACTTTTCACCTCAAGAACCCTCTAAAATTTGTAGAGCTGAGCTTCGCACACCAGCATAAAGGCCAGGTTTTTTTGAGATAATCATTTTATGAGAATATTGTTCATAAGAGGCAAGGGCTGGGTGATATTTGGGTAATTGAGCTCACTACAAAAAAATCCAATTAAGCCAAATCTTCCCTTAGTGTCCTTGGTAAGCGAGATTACTTGGTGATATGGACATCTATCCTTCTACGTGTACTTACACAAAAGGAAATTATGAACTTTTATGCAATTTTGTGCATACCTAGTCATCACTATATTGATCATCAAATTAAGCCAGCACAAAAATAAGGGGGGGGCCTCATCAATATTGGTGATATCATGGCTCATTTCAAACATTGTTTATGATGTGTCTTTCCTGCCCAATCAACCACTAGATCTCCTTTGGTAGCTCACTAACTACCTCCCAATTAACAAGCCTAGCTTGCTTGAGCCCAATAGCAGCCAAAGAATCTACCATAGCATTACATTCCTTGTAAGTATGGGATAAAGTTGTGCTTTGGATATTGTTAAGAAGCTTCCAAATTTCTACTATTATGGTGTTCACCTGCCAACCCGCACTTGACCCTCTTTTGATGACCTCAAAAATCACTTTGGAGTCTCCCTCGATCATAAACAGTCTGATATTCATGGAGATAGAAAATTTTAGACCCCAAAGGAGCATCATTTCTTTAGCTTGATTGACAGTATTGTTTTTGAGCGGCCCAACATAAGCTAGCAAGAAATCACCCTTGTGGTCTCTTAGCACTCCACCCCCACTCTAGGTAAGGTTATTAGCTGCACCATAAAAATTTAATTTGGTCCATCCTATGGGCAGGGCAACCCACTGAGTACCATTTCGAGCCATCAACCTGGAGTTGTCAAACCTAGTGAAGCCAGGAAATAAGTTCCATTTATCTGCCATTTTTATTTCCCAGGCAGAGGGGGGTGCCGAGGGGATTTTCCAGTTAGCCGAGCCAACATTCTTACATAGGAGCTTGGTGCCCAATTTGAGAGAGGCCTCATGTGGGGACTTAGTATCCCTAAAGATCATGTTGTTAATTTCTTTCCAAATAGTGCAGCATATGTGTAGAGGAAGAAGCAGCCATAGGCGATGGAAGAGAGGATGATTGGAGGGGGATTGCCAGCTAGTGAATTGGTGAACATCCTTCCCCATAACCCAGGGGACCCCAATTTTTTTAGTAATTCCCTACCAAATAGTAGCTGAGTACTCATAGTGTGTGAAAAGGTGATCCATAGTTTCCTCTTCCTTTTTGCACAAGCCACATATACTAGCAAGAGAGAATCCTCTTCTTATGAGGTTTTCTTGAGTTAAAACTTTACCATGCATAAGTGTCCACTAGAAGAAATTTATTTTTGGAGTAATTTGTGGTATCCACACCTTACTCCAATCTCCCAGATTATTCTCCTCCTTCAGCAGAAGATTGTAAGCAGTCTTGATAGAGAAGGTGTCTACTTGGGTGAGAGCCTAGATGATGTAGTCCTATCCTGTAATTGTTGATATCTTGAAATTATCTATGATTTCTATAAGCTTATAAGCCACCTGATTTAATTCTAGTCTATCCCAGACAAGAAGAGCTAAATCCTTCCATCTCCTTTCAGACATGTAGTTAGAGACTCTTTTACCAAGGGTTAGTTTGATGTAGTTCATGAGGAGACCAAACCTTCCTTTGAGGGTGGGAAATTTTGTATCCATGAGTCATGCAAAAATCTGATGGATCTCCCATCCCTAATTTTCTAGAAGACCACCTTAGAAAGCATGGTTTTGCACTTGCAAATGTTAGTCCAGAGTTTGGAACCATTGGCAAGGTCATTATCCTGGAACTGTTAGGAATAGTCCCAAGAGATAACTGAGAGGGGGGTGTATCAGTTATCTAAAAGTTTCAATTATTTATCCAATTAATTCTACTTAAAATTTAATCATAAATACAATGAAAGAACACTAGAACACAACACCAATAATTTGGTTATAGGGAAACCCAAATAGGTAAAAACCATGGTGGGAATTAACACCCACTAATAAATTGAACTAGTGTATAATGATCCTTGTTAGAAGATCTTACAACCCTATTAGGAGTTGATCTTTACAATGCTTTTAGTATAGTGACATGGTCAAAGGTCAGAACCTATTACAATTCTTTTATGATTTACCCCATTAGGGGTGAGGACACACTATCCGAGAGCTCATTGCTCAGAGGGGTGAAGGTTGTAACCTTCTAAATAAAAGATACACACTATATCTGGATCTTGGTGAGTTGTGAGGTAGACCTATTGTCTTGATCAGTTCCAATGAATATCATACTCTATCTTCTCTATCACATAGACCTCTTCTTGATTGCACAATACTTCACACTCTCTTCTTTGCTCTAATCTTTCATCACCATGCCATACTTCCAATGATCACAAATGACCGGCTATAAGCATCTTTCCTCTAAATGATATAATCAAGTCAGCCTATGAGAACCACCTTGAAATCATATTATAAAAATAATAACACTCTCCAATAACATCTCAGTTGGTTCTACTAAGCACGTAACACAAACTGGGACCCATCCAAATCAATAAGTGCAGACAGATGCTACACACTGTTGGCTCTACCAAATTAACTGATACTTTTTCCTCAAGCTGAATTGCATCATGAACTCTTAACCAAACATTATTAACTCTTCTCCAATAACTAATCCAAGCACGCATACATAAATGATAGGCACAACTCCTGTACCACTATAATCTCTATCGTCTCTTTGGGATAAACAGAAGAAATTAAAACTGGTAAATAGCGACGACATAACTTCACTTCTACTACACATTAGACTCTGTATCCATGAATGTAATAAAACTAACATTTCTCCATCAAATATCCAAATGTGCAAGGCTCCATGATAATTTTATGAACAATCACTCACAAAACACTATCTATAACTCTGTCAAGAACACTACTGACACAAGCTTCTACACAACTGTATGTACTAACAATTAACTTTTGCATCCATGATATCATGTTGATAACATGTCAATGCTATATATACTCAAATCTTACTCCATAGGTCTTCCACACATGCTACTTACCATATTTTGTCATCAATGACAAACATACAGTCAGCACTGGCTTGCTAGAAAATCTCCAACAATCTCCCCCTTTGGCATTGATGGCAACATATGAAATGAAAAAAACCACCAATCCAAATGAACAATTATTTTATAAGATTCTCCATTTCCTCATCAAAAATCCCCCAACGATGAATCCTCCATCTGCTACAATATTCTTTAACATTCTCCATTTCCTCAACTGAACTACTTCCATGACTTAATACTACGCCCCCTTGCTGCTATGTATTACTCCTCCTTAATTCTATATGTACTCCCCCTTTAATACTATTTTTCATGACTATATACTAGTCCCCCTTTGACATCAATGGAAAAGGGAACCAAACATTTAAGCATCGATACTACTCCTAAAGTAGAGTAGTCAACCATCCATCAATCACTAAGGACTGATGCTCTCATCGCTTTCTCTAATCTAAATCAGGGAAGGGATTTAATCCCAGCTTCTCCCTGAGATACTCAAAATTATCCTTCAGTAAAGGCTTTGTGAATATATCTTCTAGCTATTCCTTTGTACTCACATAATCCAATTTGACTTCTATCTCTACCACTTTCTCTCTTAGGAAGTGATACTTATCTCTATGAGTTTTTCCTTTCATGCATCACATGGTTTTTTGACATGTTGATAGTGATAGTGTTATCACAATGAATAACAATAGGATAATCAATATGAATTCAAAAGTCCTTTATCATATGCTTGATCCAAATTTTTTTTGAAGAATTCAAAGCTTCTACAACATACTTTGCTTCTACTATTGACTGAGAAATACAATTATGCTTCTTGCTTGTCCAAGTGACTAGTCTATCACCAAGAAATACTACTCCTCCTGATGTAATCTTTCTATCATCCATGCATCCTGCTCAATCTGCATCTGTATATACATGAATCTAAAAATTCTCTAGATTAGGATACCATAGACCATAATCTATAGTGCCCTTTAAATATCTGAATATTCTCTTTACTACCATGAGGTGACTTTATTTTGGCTCTGTTGTAAATCTTCCAACTATGCCAACTGCATTAGAAATATCAGGTCTAGATTGAGTAAGATATATGAGTTTACCAATCATAGACTTGTAAAATGTTATATCTACTACTAGAGAATCATGTTCTTTTGTAAGCTTGCATCTTGTTATCATAGATGTACCCACTACCTTGCAATCATCCATCTTGAACCTCTTCAATATCTCTTTCACATACTTAGACTGATTAATTAAATACCTTTCTCTATCGATTGCACATTTAATCCCAAAAATTATTTGATAGCTCCAATCATGCTCATCTCAAACTCTCTCTTCATCTCCTTAGAAAATTAGGTAGTAAGTTTGTCATTACTCCCAAAGATAATATCATCAACAAACATAGCTACAAGTAGGGAACCTTTAGATGTCTTTCTTATAAATACATTACAATCTATTTCTCCTTTCTTAAATCCAATTTTTCTTAGATATCCATCAAGTCTCTTATACCAAGCTCTAGGGGCTTTGTTAAGTCCATAGAGGGCTTTCTTCAATGTACATACCATATCAGGCCTGTTTGATAAGGTGAATTCTTCTGGCTACTCAATGTATACTTCTTCCTTTAACTCTACATTGAAGAATGTTGACTTAAAATCCATTTGATAAACTTTGAAGTTTTTGAATGTCACACAAGCTAGAAACAACTTAATGGCTTCTAATATTCTCACAAGTGCAAATGTGTTTGAATAATCAATACCTTCTCTTTGCACATATCCCTTACATACTAAGCTTTCTTTATTCCTTACTACTATACCATCTTCATTCATCTTGTTTCTGAATATCCACTTGGTTCCAATCACATTCTTATCATTGGATCTTGGGACCAGTTCCCAAGTATCATTCTTAATAATATAATCTACTTCTTCTTTCATTTCATCATGCCAATTTGAACCATTACATGCATCTTCAACAATTAAATGTTCAATCTGAGATAGTAAACATACCGCTTCATTTCCTGCTGAACTCTTTGCTTTTGATCTTGTTGTGACTTTTCTGCTCTAATCTCCAATGATATCATCCTTAGAGTGATATATAGATGTAACCTTTGGAAATTTAGGATATACTATCTCATCTTCCTTTTGGGTTTCTTCTTCACATGTTTCAGGGTCATTGAATAATACATCAATACTATCAAACATCTCTTCAACAACTATCTCACTAGTGGAAGGACTGGGTTCTTTTTCAATAATAGGTGCATAATCATGATATCTTTCTTGAACCATAAAATTTTCATCAATCTTAACATGGGCACTTTCAATGATCTTATTCAATCTCAAATTAAAACATCTATAAGATTTTCTTTTAGTAGAGTAACCAAGGAAAATACCTTCATTGATTCTTGCATCAAACTTGCCTATTTCTTTATCCCTCTTGATGTAGCACTTACTTCCAAATATTCTGAAGTAATTCACTATGGGAACATTACCAAACCATAGCTCATAGGGTTCCTTGTTCACGCGAGGCCTGAATTATATTCTATTGACGGTATAGACTGCTAGGTGACCCCACAATACTGGGTTACACTTTTTTAGACATGCTGATTTTTGCTGAAATAACACATTTTTAATAAAATGTGATGATTTAAGCCTTGAGAGGTTCCATTTGAAGGAATTAATTACAAATGGCTAGCTCAAAGCCTCTTATATGAAAAAAACATTGATATAATGTCTATACTCCTCATTCATACCTACAATGGAGTCTCCTTCACACCTATTAAAATGCTGACAAAAAATCACTTTGACTTAATCTTTTGGTAGATCAAATGAATTAAATTGACAAACCTATCTATGTATTAAGTTAATACTAAGAAAAATCTTTCCAATGATTATAATGTTAATATGTATTTAGTCTATTATGACTTTGTATTTTTAGTTTTACAAAACATAGATATTTCACCGTATCTTTACCTCTATGTTTGACACTTATGTAAAAATAGTAAATGAGAGAAAAAAAAATGTAAAAAATATTTATTCCCTAGGTATTGAAGTTCTCTTTCTATAAAAAAAAATAAAAATTAAACTTGACAAATACATGACAAGTTATAAACTATGTAGTCAAGGTATGACAAAATTACAGTTTAGTCAACTTCAAACGTTAATAAAATATGCAATAATCATGATAATGTCATAAAACCAATTGCATGCCCTCCGTATGGATGTTACAAAAATAAATTTGAAAGAAGCACATTGATATCTATTTTAGCAAAAAATTTATGCTCTATGAAAACAATGTAACTCTTTGAAAATGACATTTTTATCAACATACCAATTTTTTTTGGAGAAAGAAAAAACCATTCAAATAAATTCAAAAAGTAAAAATAAAATATATATTTAGAATCTAGACATAAAAACTTAGAAGACTCTAATTTTCTTCATCTTATGATTTCAAATATTTTAACGATAATATGCATCTGAATACTATTTTTTTTTCAAAATGTAGAGTTTAGTGTTCGTTCGGGCAAAAGGGTGTAACCTAGTATTGTGGGTTCACCCTGCTATATTGACCGCATCTCTCCAATAGGAGTATGCAACTTTTCCTTCAATCATGATGGTGTGCATTGTATCAACGATGTTACTATTCCTTCTCTCTACAATACCATTCTATTAAGGGGTTCTAGGTGCACTAAACTGTCTCTTTATGCCATGTTCTTCGCAATACTCATAGAATTTGTTAGAGGTGAATTCTCCTCCTCTATCTGATCTTGACACTTTATCTTTAGTCTAGATTCATTCACAACCTTAGCTTTGAATATTTTAAACTTCTCAAATGCTTCTAACTTATCTTTCAAGAATGCAACCCACATCATTCTAGAATAATCATCAACAGAAAAAATGAAATACCTTTCACCATAGTATGATCTTGTTTGAGTTTTTCCACATAGGCCTGTATGAATTGTAATACCCTAAAATTGGCACCTATTAATTTCAATCAATTTTGATGCATTTTTGTCAATTTTACATCTTTAAAGTCCTACTTTGCTAGGCAATTTCTCTCTCCTACTTGACTTAATTTGACTTGATTTCAATTGCAAAAACCCTAAATTGCATTAATCAAATATTAAATTAATTCCTAAAGTCTTCGACTTTTATTAGCTAACCCCTATGATAAATTAATTTAATCTTAAAGTCCTAAGTGCTTGGAATTAAATTAAACCCACCCCATTTGGCTAATATACATGAAAAGGAATTAATAATTACTTGTTATTTGAATGGACACTCATTTTTGAATTAATAATTCATAATATTTGAAAGGTCACCCTGTGTGGCATTTTCCATTCTTTTAATTAAGTAATTCATGTCTTTTTGTCTCAAATGAGAATGAAGAGTTAGGAGTTTCAAATCAAGAACCTCTTCATTCTCTTCCCGGGCTTGTCTATTTAATGGACCTCATTTCATTCAAGGGGGCAATTTTTTAGAGTAATTAAACTATAGTATTTTTCTATCTCAAATTTTATCAATTCAAAGCTTTTATTGCATTTTAGTATAATTTTTATTTAGTTTAATATTGCATATTCATATATTTAGTTTGCTTAATTGCTCTTAGCTTAATATCATCTTTATTTCAATTTCTTTAGATTAAATTGCACTTCATATCTCTTTCCAAACTATCTAGATTAATACCATATTTGTTTCAAAGCATCTTATATAAAATTGCACTCATTCTAGTTTATTTTTAGATTTTTGTTTATCATTATAGCTTTTGAAAATACTCCATTGTAGGACTGGTCTTATGGTTGTTGGCTCTTTTTTTGAGAGTAATTAAACACACCATCCACATAGGAGGCAATAGGTCGCTTCACCATGAATTTTAGATTGAGTAATTCATACTCTCTCTTGTAATTCGATCATGTGAGTAATGACCATGTTGCATGTGTAGTTGGATTAGAGGTCCACAATCGACCATATACATTTTGGCGCCCACCGTGGGGCAAGAAGATCAATTTCTCGCCTCATTCTCATTTTTTTTTCTGACAGGAAATTTAACCTCTGTCGTGTGTTTGTATTGTCTATGTATGGAATCTCATGTGAGAATGCAGAGCATTTTGCATGAAGTTTCACTCCCTATAGCACTCTCTCATGCGAGTTGATGCATCCTCGCGTGGCACCCTATAATTTCTCACATGCTATGGAGTACTTCCTCACATGAGATTTGGATACAGTGTTTTAAAATTTTTAGTTTATGTCTTTCCTGTTTGCTGTTGTTTATTATTTCTCTATTAATTTTACAACGTAACAGTTTTCTGCAGGATGTTTGACCAAGAACATAAAATATGCTAATGGTTTGTGTTATACACTGAGTTTGCACCTTTTCTCAAGTTCTCTTAGTCTTGATAACTCAGTATAACTTGGGAATCATCTCCAGGTTGTGGGACCTATGCTAACTGAGATTAAACCTCTAGGTTCTAGGCTAGATCCTCTTGGATAATCACCCTAATTTGCTTCCTAACATGAAAAGTAAATTCTTTTGAGGGAAAGGGATAGAAGGAATGCTTGGAAAGGGAAATAACTTGAAATAAAACTACCTACTAGGTGATGCATTGAAACTAGGGTATGAATTGCAGTATGGAAGATGAAACCATTACACAATCCTAGGTCTCAGAGATTACAACTCAATGAATAGGCCTGCATAAATATTTTTAGAGAGGGGTCTGCAGTAAAGGAATACTATACAGGGAAAAGGAATTTCTCAAGGTAGTAGCACTCCTAAAGAGTCAGACATAGACTATAACCTACAGACAAACATTCATCTCTGCAATTGGGCATAGGAATGAGACAAATTGCCAGGGGTGGAAGTATATCCACAAAAGCATTCGAATCAGATCATTCATAAGAATACACATGAATTGTAGAAAGAAAGAGGAATCAAGAAAACCTAAAAGGTACTGAACATACATACACTGAATTCAATAAGAGATAATCCACACAAGAAAGCATAAGGATAGAAAGAATGCCTCAAATATCTTCAGTATCTAAATTATCAATGAAAATTACAATTGTAGAAAGCCAAAGGGGCAGAAAACATGCCACAAATTGATCTCTAAGAAAGAAGCTTTTATTTTATGATGGCTGGATTCTGAGCTCAAAAGTTCCAAAAAAGAATATATACATCACTCAACTGCACGCAGGCAGGAGTCAAAACTAACTAGGGTTACGAAAAATATGCATAAAATAGTCCAACCCAAAACCAGTCATGTCTGATCATAAATGCTTTTCTAAAAATATCACGACAGATCAGATATATCTTTCTTTGCATGTCCATTCCTGTACTGATCCTGCTTGCAGACAAAAATCCTTGACATGACAACCCCCTACAAGCCCACTCAGCCATAAAGGCTCAAAATCTGATCTCAGATTGTGCAAAGGACCACAAATGACTACCTAAAATATCTCTGCACATTGTTTAACTACAATGGCCTCCAGAAATCATAAATACTTAGCTACTCACACTTGCAAATAGTAATGCAAAAGAAAAGCCATGAATGAGAGTCACACTGCATGAATTTGAATGTTGGTCGCATGATCGTATGAGCCCAAAAGGCTTCATGTGATCATGCGACAAGCCTTTTAGAATCTACCTTTGCTACCACATAGATACCCAGGCCTACAAAATATCCCACCTATACCACGTGGACCAACTGGAACTAACCACATTAGCTGGACCCACAATAGAACGCCCAAAACACCAGAAGAATCCAACAGTGGTTACATGATCGCATGGGATCGGAAGATCCCATGCGAACATGCAAACACTATAGATTTTGAATCTACGGGGCCACATGTTACTGGGCCCGCTACAACCTTCACTGACCACTAAGAAATGGACACGTCACCGCCCACAGATCCACCACCGGAGTGGAAAGCTTTGCTGACCATGCAAAGCTTGTCGGATGATCGCATGAGCTCAAAAGTCTTCATGAGATCATGTGACATCATTAATTTCTTAACCATGACCGCTAATAGTTTGTCACCATCATAACCATGGATGGTTAGTCACATGGGCGCATGGGATCGAAAGATCCCATGTGAACATGCAACCAACCGGAAGATGCTACTTGCTAACCTCTTGGAGTTGACCGCAAGACAATGACCGTGAACCACTGATGGCTAGTCACATGAGTGCATGTGGTCAAGAGGCCACATGCGAACATGTGACCAGCTACTAAAACTATCACCATTGGTTCAAAAGACATCAGGACCCACCATCAATCGTAGTAGAGCGCCTAGAAAATTTCTGACACTGAAGAAGTGAAAATACAAAAGTGGTCGAAAACATAGAAGGTTTTCAGACTGAAGGTCGAAAACATCTTGAGTTTTTAGAGCAAAGGTCAAAAACATAGAGGGTTTTCAACACTAAACATTTTGGAAAACTGCGACTTGAGCATTTCCTACAACCATTCAAACTTGAAAATCTTTGAGGGCTTTGCGATTTAGCACGTGCAATCTGAACTAGGGTTTGACAATACATCAAAGAACATGGGGCCAAGAGGGAAAACCATAGAACCTTGAGGATCTACTTCACAAGAAAAAAATAGGATTATGGCCAAAATTGTATGACGGGGAAATTTTGGGTAATAGTTTGATTGTAGAACGATAGTGGAAGACTTGCTAAAATGTTGTGTTTGTTTCTTGCTTTCATTCACATAGTCTAAATAGGGCTTCGTTAAAATTTCTTGAGGATTTTGATAGTTAGTAGGGAATTTGGCTCTTCATTACATAGAGGTGATGACCATGAATGAACCCAAAATCCTAGTGATCTTACTAATATGACAAATTCTTGGGGAAGTGGAGAAAGGTAGTGAATCTTTACACTTAAACTCACCTGGGGATTATGCTCTTCTCTCTCTGAGAGAAATAGAAACCCAAAAGCTTGTAGTTGTGGTGGAGTGAAGCTAACTTGGTGATGAATCTTCTTGATGTTTTTGGGTGAAGTGATGAGGTAGAGAAGTATGCTCTTCTCTCTTTGAGAGAAATAAAGAAATCAAACCCTCAAATCTAAACCAAGTTGTGTCACCTTTAGAGGGCCTGCCAGAAGTTGAACCTCTGGGAACGGCCCAAGTGAGTACGCACCTTTCATCAGTGATTCCATCTCACTATAATAAAGAATTTTTTGTTGAGTCTAAAGACTTCAAAACCATGTTAGCTTCCTTCTCAAGACTTTGACTATCATCTTGAGAAGGCTCCATTTGTTATACTGAGTGGCGTCGCTCCTAGCCCTCCTTGTGGGGGTGTATGACTTTTGGGTGTTGGTGTGGCTATGAGGCCTCAACCTTGTATCAGGGGTACCAAAGGTTAGCATGAATGAAAGCCTATTAAAAACTTTCCTTAGCTAGTGGCCTACCTAGTTCACCTCTGAAAGGAGTCATAATCTTTGCATAGGGAAGGGGAAGAATCTCTTCCATAGATCCCCATCATAGCCATACACCTAGACACTTGAAGGTGTTTGCGACACTAGCCCCTGCTACAAGGGTAACCTTTGAACATACACTATTGAGTCCTTGGAAACACCAAAAACATGGGTGCCCTCTAGGGGGTGACATGGCTATGTGAGGTGCACATATGCGCATAAGCAATGGGGCAAAGGTTTTGTCTTCTCACCATTTTTATTTTAGGACTAAGATATGTCTTTGTTATTGAGTCTTAAACATTATCCAATCATTATCAAACAAAGAATCCCTTGATGCTATCAAGTTGCTTTGTCCTTGATAGGTCCGTTAACAACTACTTCTTGCATCACAACTGCTTGATATAAACCTTTGTATCTTTAAACGAATGCTTGAAACCTCAAAATGAGATTTTTGATTAAATTGTTCTTCAAACCTATCAGGAAACTAGATTTTTTGTCAGACATTAGTTCAAGTTGTACCTCAGAATTCAACTTTGACCTTGAAAATTATGTCAAACTATTAGATTTTGGACTTGTCCTGCATGAAGTTTCACTTTCTAGAGCACTTTCTCATACGAGACTTTTTTCTTTCACATGAAGGTTTGTGGTATCTCATGTAGCTTGGTACTCTCTTGCATGAGATTGTAGCTGAGTTTTTAAAAATAGAGACTAAATTCCTATTGACTGGTCAAACTTTTTCCTAATCTGCTTTTTGTCTGAGGTCTATTTTTCTATTTTCCTATCATTCACTATCAGAAACTAGTTGTCTCAAGTTAGGAATCAATCAATCTTTTCTTTGACTTGTGTTGTCTCTCATTGGTTTACCTTATCTCTTTATGTCTTTTGTATCTCATGTTGTGATAGTCTTATCTCGGTTGTTCTAGCCACCTCTTTTTGATAGTTCGTACTAGCTCCATCACGCATCTTGGTTGTTCTAGCCATTTATCTACTTTGCATTGTTCTTAGAGATAGAGTCTAGCATTATCCCAAGTCTTCTCTCATTTCATCTTCATCTATGACTGTCATGACTAGAAGTGGCAAGACTTATCCCATTCAGAATACTGATCAAGGTAGAAGCAAACCTCCTAATCAAGAAATAGATCCTCCTGAATCTGTTGCAAAATCTAAACTTTGTGAGATATCTTCAATTTCCTCATTGAAAACTTCAAAAGATAGTCTGTCTCAACCATCACATCCGGTGTTTCAAGAGTGTTTTAATCCATTGTTTGAAGCACAACCTGGTTTCTCATTTCAAGACCAAGACAACTCATTCTTCCAAGAGAACTCATTGTTTCACAACTTTGGAAGACCTCTTCCTCAGACTAATCCTATTATCATACCTATTGATCCTACTAGGAATAGTCCTATCATTAAACCTAGTGATACTATTGACGATATCTTCTCACCTGAATTTGTTAAATCTTTTGATCTTGTTCATTCACCAAAGGTTACGATGGCCACACCCTTTTGGCACAAGCCTACAACAAGATGGGAGATCCATTTGACTTCCAACCAGGCAAGTACAATCAAACCTTTGATCAATCTCAAAATAATCAATATCATGGTCAATCCTCTAATGACCCACATCATGCTCAACCTCAGAATGAGAAACATCATGGTCAATCTCAACATGACCAAAATCATTCCCATAATGATGATCAATCTCGAAGTAAACCTCAATGTGATCAACAACCCACCTATTTCTATCATCCTCCTCCAGTCAATCAAAACCAAGATGGTCAGCAACAAGATCTAATCCTGAGCATTTATGAGATCCTTGGGAATGAAAATGAGGTGATAACTCAATAGGATATAGATGCTACCAAAGCTAATAAGGGTCTTATTAAGATGATAGAGATCCTTCTCCTAGAGGAGATAGAAAAATACTTCCTTGGCTAAACAAGGGGCCAAGTTTGTTGGCATTAAGCATGATTGTCATTAGTGACACCACTTATTTAGAATAGTGCATACCAAGCATAATAGTACATACCAAGCAGAATAGAGCTTATCAAGCTGAGCAGAGCTTACCAAGAAAAATAGTACATATCAAGTAGAATAGAGCTTACTGAGCTGAGCGGAGCTTACCGAGTAGAACAGTGCATACCGAGCTTGCAAAGTTTCACAGTGTTTACCGAGTGCTACACGGTTAAATAGGAAATTTAGTTTCTACCGAGTAACACTTTATCTACCGAGTCTCCATTATTTACTGAGTTTGAAACTATGACCGAGTGGTTAGTATGGACCAAGTTTCCACTTCTACCGAATGCATGATGATGTCGAGTAACACAGTGGACGCTGAGTATCAGAAAGTCACCGAGTTAGTTTGCAGTAACCGTGTAACTATATTTGGGCCGACTCAGTAATATTTGTGTTTTCTTGTTTAAGAGCCAACTTTGTAATTGTTTTGGAATTGACTTAGATTGATATATAAACAATGTTTTATGTCATATCCAAGTATGATGAAATAGAGAAGTATGAAAAAGAGAGAAAGGCAGAGATAAGAAAATTACAAAGGGCTACAGTAGTATAAGAAGCAGAAAAGATCTATCCATCACAGAAGGTTATCAGTACATCAAAGAATCTCAATTAGCAAGTACAGTTGCAAGTAAGAGATCTACTATTTCATCCTAATAGGTGAATCAGCTTGAAATCCTTTAACCGGGTAGACTTAACAGTCTTTGTAAAAATCTCTTAACTGAGTGCCTACTTCATTGTATGTTTGTAAAACCTCTAACAAGGTGGACCTAGTAGTCCTTATTGCTCCTAACAGGGTAGATCATCAGAACTAATCATTGTAAGCCTTAACCGGAAAACTTTATACTGTAGTATTGAAGTTTTGTGGGTATCATCCCCACCCCAATTTTACTTTCTACTTGGAAGGTTTTTGGGTCACCAAATCTCTATGTTCTAAGTGTTATGAATGTTTTATTCTTTCTGTTACTCATGCATGCAGTCAAATTATCAATCCAATATTATTAAGATCTGAATCTGTTAAAAGTTTTGAAGTTACTGATTCACCCCTCCCCTCTTAGTAACCTAGATAGTCTTGAATATTTCCAAAAATTGGTATTAGAGCACAGTGGATCTCATAATAAAGTTTGACAGCTTGAGAAAAGATTCAGGACAATGGAGACATTCAGACTGAATAAAGTAATTGAGAATGAAAAGCTAGATCTAGAAATGGCCATAACTCAACTCAAAGAAGTAAGAGAGCATCTTTCCCTTTCCCTAAAAAGAAGGAAGGAACTTGCAAATCAGATCAATGACCACCAGTATGTTGAAGAAAAGATTGAAGACTTTTCCCCTTCAAGCAGCTCAGATGAAGCAAACAATGCAATCAAAGAACTTTTAGAAAAGAATGGATCTCTGCAAGAAGTGAGAAAATTGAAAAGAGAACAAGAAATTCAGTCAACAAGATTCTATGAAGTCTTGGAATAAAGAAACAAGATGAAAGATGAAATAGATGGAATGAAAAATGAAATCCAGAATAAAAATCTTCAGCTAGAAAATCTTATTGATCAAATCTCCAATGCAAATGAAGAAATCTTGACTCTAAGATCAGAAAATGAAAATATGAGAGAAGCGCTGAGATCTGAAAAGAAAATCAATTTAAGAGTGATGAGTGAGCTAGATGCTGAAAGGCAAATCAATGAGAGAATGTTGAAATCTCAAGAAGATATGAATCAGGTGTATGAAAAAAACCTTCATAGGAAAAAAGGAAAAGCAGGACTTGGATACAAAGAGGAAGGTGAATCCTCCAAACAAGGTACTCAAAAGAATCAGAAACCTACCTGTAATCACTGTGGCAAAATTGGTCATACTTCAAACAAATGTTGGAGCAATGGAAAAGCAAAATCCAATGGAAAATGCTACAATTGCAATCAGCTTGGTCATAAAGCAAATGAATGCAAGGAGAAAACAAGATTTAAAGGCATATGTCACAAATGTAGCAAACAAGGTCATAAGGCATCAGAATGCAGAACTAAAACACCCAATCTAGCGGAACCAATTATTAAAGAAATGTTTGGTTGGGATTACAACACTTGGTGTAGATGTCATTACTATGGAGAATATGGATACATTGGCATGAATTGTGTAAGGCACCACTTGAGAAAAAGGGATTCTACCATAAGATGTTATAATTGCACTAAGCTTGGTCACATAGCTAAAAACTACATGAATTTAGGCAAAATTGAAGATGAAAAGAAAGAAAAAGAAAATAACATTAGGAAGTACATGAGACAGAAGTGGATTCCTAAACCTACCGAGCAAACCAAACCTAAAGTCACTAATGAAGGGAGTGGCTCTATGAGCTCTAACTAGTCTCCAAGAAAGCACTAGAACTGTATCTTCATAAACATATTCCAAAATAGTTCCTGAATTGAAAGGAAGACAGATCCAAATTAATATGCAAGATACAGCAGGATCACAAGAAGGTCAGTATCAGTTACCACCAAGCAAGGTCGGGAGTAACCTAACTTCATTTGGTTACCGAGTAAGGTCGAAGAAGTATGAATTCGTATGATCATCGAGTTGCAGAGTCTTCACTAAGCAATTAATTCATAGTGGATGATAGCCTATCTAATTCAATATCCTAATTCATACTGAGCATTAATGACAAATTTTTAACAAAAGGAGTGAAATCAAGTTCACTATTCACCACAAATAAAAGTCTCCTAGTGCAATCAAGTGTTTTGAAGTATATTTTAGCAAGATATTATCTTTCCTCGAAAAATTTACTATGTTCACTAAGCTACCATGGCATCATCCAGCGCTAAAATGAAGAAAGATTCAGAAATGTTGGTTCATGGAGAATGGAAAGCACCAAATTTCAAACTTGTGCCCACAGTTGCCAGAACCCTAGACTCGAGTGGAGCTCAATCTCAGATTCCTCCTAAGGTACTCCTTATTAACGATGTTTGCAGTCATTTTAAGTGTAAAATTCAAGAGCTTGGAACCCTAGAGATAGATACTATTTGTGAGGAACTATGTGTCGATGGTGTTCTCAAACCGGAGCATCAACATTTGGAAGATAAGGGTTTAGTTCACATCACATGCTTGCCTCGGAGCTTTTAGATAAAATGGGTCAGATATATCCTCAGTCAAGTACATGAAGGTAAAATATGGGTTGAGCAACTAGTAGAGATTACGAAGAAGATGATTCACTGAATCACTGGTCTTCCCATGCTCGACAAGGAAAAATCTACAAAAACCCTAGGTCAGACAGAACTGGAAGAGAAAACCCTAGCCGAGTGGGATGGTAGAGGTATGAAGATAAGAAGAATTACTAATGTAGAATTTAAGTTTGGTATACATATCGTAGCTCACAAGATATACAGTTCAAGTCGGCAGAACAATGTTCCATGTGAAGTAGTTGACCTAGCAGATCTTTTGTTGAAACAATTCAACAAGAACATGGAGAGCATCCAAACCTCAAAGAACAATCCATGTAAGTTTGGCTCACTATTGGTTTGTTTATTTTTCTATGCTCAAAAGTTTTTCCCATCAAAAGGCACAGTAGTATGGAGAAAAGATGTGCCGGTTCTTTATCAGATGAATGAATACATTTCAGAAATGGGTGACAATTTTGAAAGCATAATGGATAACTATTTTGAATCATTTAAAGAGAAAATGAACAATAGATTCTGGATTCCACAAAAATTGGTGGAAGATTACAAAGATGATATTTGTTTCATGGTGGACTGTTATAATCTGTATATACAGGCAGCAAAACCAAGGATTGTACATGTGAAACCTCTTCCCTATGAGGTAAATATTGATGAAACCAAGAATATTATTGAAGCCCTAATTAATCAACCTGTTAATCCAAAGGCACCATATTTTGGGACATATGAAGAAGCTAAGGAGAGAATTGAGCTTAGTATAAAGCTTCCACAGGCGGTTAACAAAGGAAGAAAGAGGATGGCCAAAATACAAGCTAGCACACCTCTAATGTCAACCGAGGAAAAAGGAAAGGACTTTGAAGAAGAAGAAGAGAAAAAGGATGAGGAAGAAGAACAAGTACCAACAAAGAAGAAAGGAAAAGTAATTATCACCAAGGCACCCAAGCAACCCTCTGTAGTATTTACAAGAAGGAGTGCAAGAGGCAAGGTAGGCAAAGATAGTGAAGAAATAGTATTCAAAAGGCCTCCTCCTTCATTAAAAGAAAAGATCAAGGATATGAAAGAAGGATCTAGAATTGCAAACTTCAAATCTCTAAAATATGAAATCAGATCTAAGGAAGAGCAGTAGGAAATTGAAGATATTGTTATCGAGAAAATAGGAAGATGGAAATACTCACCTGAAGAGATAGCTTCTCAAATCCCAGGAACTTTGCTGAACAAAATTAAGTTGAGATGGTCCAATGCAAGACAAACTATCAAGGACATCTATGCTCAAACCTTGAGGCAATTAATGCCAAGTTTGAAAAATGCTAAAATTAATAAGGCATTGATAGATAATGAAATTAAGATGACACTCAAATTCAACAGTTGTTTGATTTTGATCAAAGATATTGAGTCAGTTGTGAAGAGTGCCACTGCCACATGGAAAAACATCTATAATCTTCACAAACTGAGTGTCAAAACTATGATAATCAAGGATATTGATGATGACAGTGATGAACATGAAGAAGATACCGAGGTAGACAAGCAAAGTGATGAGGAAGATAATATTGTTCGGATAGCTGCAGAAGTCATTGCCTCACTTCCTCACTCTCCAGCAAAAGTTGCTACACCTAGCATGAAGATAACTTCAAGTATGATTATGACAACTTCCACAAATACATCAAATGTCAAATCATCACTAGCACAACTCAATGAATCATCAACAGAAATGACTACCACCTCTTTTACCGAGTTGCAGTCTCCTGTATCTACTTCAGTACCTACTTCCATATCAAGTTTTTCAGCAGTAAGTACCTCAGTTCTGGATACTTCAGTAAGTATTTCAGGTTTTGATTCTATAATTGTGAATACTTTAGTTTTGAGCCCTTCAAGTATTCCAGTCGGTAGTTTATCATTTTTCACAGCTAGTCCTACAATGTCTACAATAACTTCTACAAAGGCATTAAGTGCAATAACAGTTGATCCTAAGGCTCAACCGAGTACAAGATTTTTGAGTAAGAATGTAGAAGAGGATATAGACTTAGATGAGGAGATAGAGATTCCAAAATTAGACTTTGCAAATCTTTTAGCAGATCAAATGCAAAACATTGGTGAACTCCTCCAAAAGAAAGCAAAGCAGAAGAAACTAAAAGAAGAAAGGGACAAGGAATATAAAATTATTGAAGATGTAAAGGATATTTTGTCAGAAGCATTGGGTATTAAAGTTGATTCCTCTCAACATATTTTGTTACAGTTAGCTGAGGTAGTAAACAAGTTCCATGAGGATTCCTCCGCGTAAGAGAAGATTATTGAGAAAGCCAAGAAGAAGTTTGACAATAAAGTGCTTGAGCATGTTGCTCAGCATATAGCTATTAATCAGGCAGAATTATCTTCAGTTTTGATAGATATTGAGTCCTCCTATTCCAATGTTACCTCACTTGTTGCTAAGCTATGTAATGTTGCCGAGTTCACTAAGGAAGTCAAGGAAAAATTGAATAAGATTGATGAGGATCTGAAGCACAATGTACAGAGGTTGCAACTTGAACCTAGTTCAAGCTCTACACATCATATGAAAATCACATTCCTATCAAATAGGTAGTCAAAATTATTAAAAGAAGATACAAAGATCCGGTCAAAATTGCTAGATATTCAGAACATGATCCTTCCCATCATGGACATAATGCAAAAGCACATTGTTCACTCAAAAGCATTACTCCATGACAATCAATTTTCCATTGCAGATCACATGATTGAACTCTCTACAGAAGTCCAAATTGCACTCCAAACATGCAAGATTCTGCAAGAGAATTGGGACAGAACTCTGGCACTAATCATAAAGGTACATTCTGATTTTCTTTCACATTTTGGATTCTCCCTGTAAAATACTTGTATATACACCTTTGGCATTATTGTCAAAAAGGGGGAGAAAATGTATAGGAGAAAGTGTATAAGATTAAGGTGTGTAATACAAAAGGGGGAGAAAGTACTCTATATAAGGGAGTCATGAAATATATAAACAATAGTTTGACAAAGATAAATTTTGAAAAATCAAAAAAAGATTCAGCATGATTCTTGTATATAAGTTTTGGCTATAAGTGTTTTTGTCACTAATGCCAAAGGGGGAGATTGTTGGCATTAAGCATGATTGTCATTAGTGACAACACTTATTTAGAATAGTGCATACCGAGTAGAATAGTACATACCAAGTAGAATAGAGCTTACCGAGCTGAGTAGAGCTTACCGAGCAGAACAGTACATACCGAGCAGAATAGAGCTTACCAAGCCGAGTAGAGCTTACCGAGTAGAACAGTGCATACCGAGCTCGCAAAGTTTCACAGTGTTTACCGAGTGCTGCATGGTTAAATAGGAAATTTAGTTTCTACCGAGTAACACTTTATCTACCAAGTCTCCAGTATTTACCGAGTTTGAAACTATGATTGAGTGGTTAGTATGGACCGAGTTTCCACTTCTACTGAGTGCATGATGATGCCAAGTAATGCAGTGGATGCCGAGTATCAGAAAGTCACCAAGTTAGTTTGTAGTAACCATGTAACTATATTTGGGCTGACTCAGTAATATTTGTGTTTACTTGTTTAAGAGCCAACTTTGTAATTGTTTTGGAATTGACTTAGATTGATATATAAACAATGTTTTATGTCATATCCAAGTATGATGAAATAGAGAAGTATGAAAAAGAGAGAAAGGCAGAGATAAGCGAATTACAAAGGGCTACAATAGTATAAGAAGTAGAAAAGATCTATCCATCATAGAAGGTGATCAATACATCAGAGAATCTCAATTAGCAAGTACAGTTGCAAGTAAGAGATCTACCATTTCATCCTAACAGGTGAATCAGCTTGAAATCCTTTAACCGGGTAGACTTAACAGTCTTTGTAAAAATCTCTTAACCGAGTGCATACTTCATTGTATGTTTGTAAAACCTCTAACAAGGTGGACCTAGTAGTCCTTATTGCTCCTAACAGGGCAGGTCATTAGAAGTGATCATTGTAAGCCTTAACCGGCAAACTTTGTGCTGCAGTATTGAAGTTTTGTGGGTATCATCCCCACCCCAGTTTTACTTTCTACTTGGAAGGTTTTTGGGTCACCAAATCTCTGTGTTCTAAGTGTTATGAATGTTTTATTCTTTTTGTTACTCATGCATACAGTCAGATTATCAATCCAATATTATTAAGATTTGAATCTGTTAAATGTTTTGAAGTTACTGATTCACCCCTCCCGTCTCAGTAACCTAGATAGTCTTGAATATTTCCAACAAAGTTACCCCGAGACTATCAAGTTGAGACACTCATAGCTAAGGAAGAAGAAACTAAGACCACAAAGTTGCAAAAAGTGGTCCAAGACATGCAAAATCAGATTAGTCAACTTGTGAAGAATAGGGACAAACCTGCTCAACAATTTACAATGGAAAGTATTTGTCCTTTCCCTTTTGATAGAAGTCTTCATATGCCACCTTTTCCTAGAGGTGTAGAACTCCCTAAATATGACAAATACTTGGGTGCAACCGATCCCCAAGATCACTTAAGGGATTTTGGTGCATTGTCTATGGAATTTATGCACGATCAAACCTATCTTATGCACTTATTTCCTCATAGTTTGGGTGGGCCCACTATGGAATGGTTCTCTAGATTTCCCACTGGCATTAAAACTTTTGATGAAATGGCTAATCTTTTTCTCCAGCACTACTCACATAATATTCAAAATTTGACCAACATCTGGGATCTTTGCAACTAAAAATAGTGACAAGGAAAATCTTTCCTAACATTTCTCCAAAGGTGGAGACAATTATGTACGAAGTGTCCTCACAAGCTACCAAAGTTTGAGAGACTTGATATTTTCTTGGATAATCTTGTCCTAGACTTCGAATACCAAGTGCAATTACAAGGTCCTCTAACTTTTGATAGCATGATCAGACAAGCAGTGCGAATAGAGGCCTTTATGATCAAGAAGGGAGAATTAACTTTGAATAAGGACAGTAAACAAGGATTCTCCACAAACGAGGATAAAGGAAAGACTATCAATAAGAATAGAGATGTAGTAAATGATGGAGTGGTGGATAATGTTAGTGTGAAGCCTTAAAAGCCTACTTTTAATCTTACTTCTAGTATACAAGCGGCTAAGGCTGTCGAAAAGACCATAATCGATAATCAACAAACTTCAAGATTTGCTAGAAACAAGCCTTGGTCCTCTCAACCCAAGCATGATTTCACCTCTTTGGTAGAGCCTCTTGATGTGGTCTATAAAACTATTATAGAGAATCAGGTTCTTACTCCTTTGGAAAAGCATACTTATGACCCACAACCACAGCTCTACTGGTGGAATGATAATCCTTACTATGACTATCACAAGAACATTGGTCATAAGACTTCTACTTGTCTCCAACTGAAGCATAAAGTTTAAGATCTCATTGACAATGGTGACATCCTTGTGGAGAACCATAATAAGAATTCAGACCATCAAGCTTTTAAGGATCCCTTCCCTCCTCATGAGAAGGTTGAGTCTTCAAATGCCAAGAATACCAAAGCTAAAGTCAATTACACGTACACTAATAATGACAACATTATTAGTATGATCAAACCTATTGAGATAGAGTATTGTGACATGATCACTTCTAAAGGGAGCGGCGATGCTCCCAAACCTAAGACTCCTTTTATCTTGCATAGCTCTATGTCTCATTTGTCTGAATTTGAACAACCTCAAGACTATGCTAACGTCATTACTTGATCATGAGGAAGAGTTGTCTTGAAAGGTCCTGATGCTTCCACATCCACTCCAAAGAAAATTGCAAATAAGGGATCCAATACTTCCACATTCGCTCCAAAGAAAATTGTGGATAAGATTGTTGTTGGCCTTGCCAACAAGAACATGAAATCTATTCCTACAGCTAGCTCAGCTAGTTAGAGCTTCTTAGATCAACTCCAATGAACCAATGCTCAAATTACCATTTTTGAGTTGTTGAAGATCTCACCCGCTCACAGGTAGATTTTGGATAAAGCCCTCACCGAGGCAAATGTTCCCAAGGATCTTGATCTCAACCAGTTCCAATCTATGGTGGATCATTTGAATTCGCCTCACTATCTATCCTTCTCTAAAGAAGATGATCACTCTTTGAGTCACCCTCATAATGGTCCCTTGCATATATAGGTCATGATAGGTCCTAACTACATTCGCCAAGTGCTCATAGACAATGGTGCTAGTGTTAATATCTGTTCCACTAAACTGATCACTTAGCTAGGTTATGATGAGAATTGTATAGACCCTCGCAAAAATATTACCATCAAAGGTTATGATGAGGAAGAATGCAAGTCCCAAGGCTTATTTGTCCTACCTATCCACGTAGGTCCTGTTGAAAGAGATGTTACTTTCCAAGTGCTCAATATTCCTCTTGCCTACAATATCTTGTTAGGTAGGCCTTGGATTTATGAGATGTAGTTTGTTTCATCCATGTATCATCAATGCATTAAGTTTCCATTCCATGGGGTGGAAGTCACTATACCTGCTAATACCAATTTCTCTTGCAACACTCTTGCGCAATCTGTAGATAGCTTTGTTCTAGAAAATAGAGAATCCACTGAGTTTTATCATGCTAAGTTGAAAGAAATGGAAAACACTTCGAGACTTAAGGATACAGGCATGGGAGAATATTGAATTGAACATGTGCTATCACTTCCTGATCTACCTCTATCCCCACATTCTTATGTGAGACCTCTCGAGAATAAAAAACTTTCTAATGCTCCTCCTCAAACAATTTATGATGGTGCCTTTGTAAGGGCCTCTATACCTTTAGAAGATGAGCATGAAGACAGAGCTATCTAAGCTTGGATCTATAAAGGAAAAGAAATAGCTGAAAAAACTACTCCACCTCCATATTTAGAGCAAGAACCATACAGTGAGGCCTTCAAGATCATGAAGCATTTTGGTTATAAGGGGAGTGGTCCTATAGGAAAGAATGATAATGGCTTACTAAAACCCATTGAAGCTAGAGGCCATCGTACAACAGATACTAGTGGCTTAGGCTTCAAAAATATTCCCTTTCATTTGGGAACCAAGAAATTTGTGTCAACTCCTGAGCCTAAATCTAAACCTGAACAAGAAATTGAAGATGCTACTCTAGAAGTGAATCTAGAGGACAACTTTGATGAAGATACATTTCCATATCCTATTCCTCTGGATCTTGCGGAACTCTTTCCCAAACCTAATGAGCCTATCATACCTGTTCATATGGTAGAGACAGATATTAATATTGATAATGATTCTGATAAAATTTATTTAGTTTACTAATTCACATATGAGGAATGGAAAGCAACACTAAATGATGATACCAATTTTATAGGTGAACAATATAGGCCACCACATTTTCAAAAGTATCTTCAACAAGAACAACTTCAACAAGCTATTAATGCCACAAGGGATAATAATGAGTCTGATGATGCTGCTAATGAAATTCCCACATCAAGTACTAATTCACATGAATATGAGTTTGACTCTTTGTCTGATGCTACTTATGATGTAGACATAGATACTGTTCACATGTATGAAAGACTCCTCGAAGTAGGTGAAGGGTCTAGCGCTAGGCCGCATGAATTAGACACCATTAATATTAACGTGTCCTCTACTTTTGACGTAAGGTCTTATAGGGATTCAAATGATCCTTTTGATGAGATCACTCTAGGTCTTGACTTGCTCATCAGTGCTTTTGAGGGTTATACCATGAATGTAGTTGAACCAGTCACTACTTCCCTTTCACTCTGTCATCCCAATCTGATAAACTGGAACTCCCCTTTTGAATCAAATGAAGTCCTAACATTCCAGAATGATTATGATCTAGCCTATTACCTCCATGCTATTGAACCTATGATGTCCTCCACCAGTGAAAGTAGTATCAACATGATAGAGGAAAATATCAAGTATCTTAGTCAAAAAATTAAAAGAAGAAAAAATAGATGCTCTGATGGTGAAAACCACTTTGTGGCAGTATCAGAGCCAAAAAATAGTAAAAATAAAAGATGTATCCAAGGGTGAAAACCTCTCTGAGGCACCCAAGGATGAGATACTTGATACACTTCTGAGCCACTTTCAAGAGAGGTCATCAATATTGATTGAGCTGACATAGCCAGTAAATTGGGTACAGAAGCTGATCCACAGATTATTCATCTAGAACAATCATTGTCTACTGAAGAAAAAGAAGAGTTCACGAGCTTCTTTCAGAGCAAGAAAATAAAATTTTCATGGTCCTACTCTAACATGCCTAGATTAGACCCCAATCTAATCATGCACCATTTTTCCATTGCACTAGGTATCAAACCTATTAAACAGAAGCTGTGAAAGATTCATCCACATGTAGCACTTTTGGTCAAAGAAGAGCTAGAAAATCTTCTTAAGGCTAGCTTCATAAGAACTATTGATTATGCATAATGGATTTAAAACATTGTCCTAGTCACTAAACATGATAAATCCATTCGCATGTGTATAGATTTTAGAGATCTAAATAAGGCATGTCCAAAAGATGACTTCCCAATACCTAATATTGATATGATAGTAGATATGATAGCATGATATGAGATGTATTCCTTGATGGATGGCTTTTCTGGCTATAATCAAATAAAAATTATGCCAACAGATCAAGAAAAGACCACTTTTACATGTGCCTAGGGCACCTTTTACTGGAATGTCATGCCTTTTGGGCTTAAGAATGCTAGAGCAACATATCAAAGAGCTATTACCACTATTTTCCATGATATGATGCATAAAATGATGGAGGATTATGTGGATGATACTTTAGCCAAAATCATGTAGTGAAGAACTCATCTCATAGATTTGGGTCCCATCCTTGACCACATGGAACAATTCAGTCTCAGGCTTAATCCAAAGAAATGTGCTTTTGGTGTTACTACTGGGAAACTCTTGGGTTATATAATTTTAGCTAAAGGCATAGAAGTTGATCCTGAAAAGGTGAAAGCTATTATGGACATGCCTCTACCCAAGAATATCAGTCAAATGGGGGGATTACAAAGAAGGCTACAATCTATCCGGTGCTTCATTTCACAGTTGGCCAACAAGTCACATCTATTTACTAAAACTTTGCATAAGAATGTGACCTATGAATGGAATGAAGAATGTGACAAGGGACTTACTCAAATAAAATAGTATTTTGCTAATCCACCAATTTTGATGCCTCCTATTCATGGGAAGCCTCTTATACTATACATTTTAGCAACAAACACATCTTTGGGTGCTCTCCTATCTCAAGAAGATCAGAACAACAAAGAAAGAGCCATATACTATATCAATAGAACATTGGTTTCCTATGAAATGAACTATTTTGTCATTGAGAAGGCTTGTTTAGCAGTGGTATTTGCTTCTCAAAAATTGTGGCATTATATGTTGGTTCACACTGCAAGGCTTATTGCAAAAATTGATCTACTAAAGTACCTACTAAGCAAGGCTATCCTCACGGGTAGATTAGCAAAATGGGTGATGATACTTAGTGAATTTGACATTGAGTATGTGGAAAGAAAGGCCATTAAGGGACAAGCAATTGTTGATTAGCTTGCAGAAGCTCCTTTGAAAGATCATCGGCCTTTGAGTATTGAATTCCCAGATGAATCCATCATGCTTCTCACATATCAATCTTGGAGCATGTTCTTTGATGGATCATTCACTCAACAAGGATATGGTGTAGGCATTCTGTTTGTTACACCTCAAAGATACTCATTGCCAAAAGCATATAAAATGTTGTTTCCTTGCACAAACAACATAGTTGAATATGAAGCTCTCATTAATGGAATGAAGATAACCCTTGAATGGCATGTGGACAAGCTCAAGGTCTTTGGAGACTCTCAGTTAATCATCAACCAAGTCAATAATGCTTACTAAACAAAATATGACAAGCTAATACCTTACAAAAGAATGGTGGATGATCTCAAACAATACTTTGCACACATTACATTTTAGTAAATTCCAAGGGTAGACAATAAAGTAGTTGATGAAATGGCCACTCTTTCTTCAATGTTACAAATGTCAGAAAATGACTTCAGACACGAGTTCTTGGTGGAGGCATTACACTACCCTACCTATGATATTCCTGAATCCAAGATGATTTGTTTAGTCATTGGACATGATTCATCCCACTACTGCCATATCTTTTCCTACCTTCATGACCAAATCATTCTAGACACCTATACCTAGAATGAAAAGCGTCACCTAATTCATACTCCTTCATGGTATGTCCTCATAGAAAACAACTTGTATAGATAGGGTCTAGACAATACCCTCCTTAGGTGTCTAGAACCCGATGAGTCCAAACATGTGCTAGGTGAGGTACATGAAGGTATTTGTGGGTCTCATTCTAGTGGTTTGATGTTAGCCCAGAAACTTATTAGAGTTGGTTATTATTGGCCAGACATGGAAAAAGAAGTTGTTCAATATGCTAAGACTTGCAGACAATGCCAATTTCATGGGAATCTGATTCATGCTCCTACTAATGAGCTTAGTCTTCTCATTAGTTTCTGGCCATTTCAGCAATGGGCCTTCAACTTGGTCAGTCAAATACATCCTTCCTCTTCAAGAGGGCACAAGTTCATCATCACAACTACTGATTACTTTACCAAGTGGGTTGAGGCAATGCCTCTAGCTATAGCTGGTAGCAAGACTATTGCTATGTTCATACTGAACTATATCATTTGCAGATATGGTATACCCTCATCTATTATCAATGACAATGGGGGACAATTAAAAAATAAGGACCTAACAAACTTATGCACCAAATTCAGAATTATTTAGCATTGGTCATCTATCTATTATCCTCAAGGTAATGGACAAGAAAAGGCTTCTAATAAGAGAATTCTAAAAATCTTGCACTGAATAGTTCATAAATCTAGTAGAGATTGGCATCTCCAGATTAATCCAGCCTTATGGGCCTATAGAACAAGTATTTGAACCCCAACGGGGGCCACTCTCTTTGCCTTGGTTTATGGAGCGAAGATAGTATTACCTATTAAGGTCAAGATTCTGACATTGTGAATCTCTCTGAAGGGCCTCATCACTGATGAAGAAAGCAGAATATCTCAGCTTCAAGAGCTTGAGTTGCTAGATGAATGTCAGAAGGTGGCATTGATCATCTAAGAGCATACGAAAAGAGGATGTCTAAAGCCTATAATAAGAAAGTCAAACAAAGAGAATTCCAAGTGGGTGATCTCGTCCTGAGGGAGAACCCAAAAATCAGTAGCAGTGAGTCCAAAAAGGGAAATTTGAACCAAACTAGCTTGGTATGTACATCATTACTGGAGCATTTGGGTCTAGCACTTATCAACTCTCCACCACTGAAGGAGAGCAACTCAAAGAGCCTATGAACACTCTTCATCTAAAGAAGTTCTACAATTGAGACATTCTCGACATGCTCATGTACATACTTATTGGTCCTGAAAAAATCTTAAGAATGGTATATTGTCAAAAAATCCTAAAAATTGCAAAATATCCTGAAAAAATTATCATCTTAGTGAAAACATGGTAAACAGGCACTTTGATGTATCTATTATCTTGGTGAAAACCTAGTAAATAGGCATCACGATAGCAAAAATAGAATATCTGCCAAGATGCTGAAAACCTGGTAAATATGCACCTCTTGTTTCCTAAAGCTACATCACATCTCAACATCTCTTGGCTTTTAGTTTCCTGCTTTAGTTTGCTTTCCCACTTTCCTTCTTTCGTTTGTTTCCTTCTTTTAGTTTGTTTCCCGCTTTAGTTTTCTAGCTCATGCTCTTGCCTTTGGTTGTCTTGGAGATTTTTTTTCCCTCGACTCTTCATGGATTGGAACTGGTACACACTTGGGGGCACCTTCCTGGTCTAGGCGGCATTGTCCTATTGCTTTCAAAAATTTTGTTCGTGCATCAGTCACCAGTGATTCCCGCTACGTCTACCTGCTGATGCCTAGCTACTTTCAAGATTTCTCTCCTTGAGGATCTCTCATGTATTGGTCACTAGTGGTTCCCACTATGCCTGCCTACTGATACCTAGCCCTCACTTGAACCCCTCTCTTTCAGGATCTCTTCCTTACATCAGTCACTAGTGGTTCTCACTGCGTCTACCTACTGATGTTTTTCTCATGTTTTATTCTCTCTTTCAAGAATCTTCCTTCTATCTGTCACCAGTGGTTCTCATTACATTCGCCTACTGATACTTGGTTCACACTCCAATATCTTCTTGAGACTTCATCTCTCATGATGGTCACCAGTGGTTCTCACTATGTCTGACTGCTGTCGCTATTGCATCAAGACTTCGAATGTTGTACGCTTTCGATTCGACTTCAATCCGCTTGAACACAAATGTAAACTGAAACTAAAAACTGACTTTGTGTTTCTTTGAAGCATGCTAAGCTTTTCCTTTTCTTGTTTGTTTGTTTTCTTTATCATTTCTCCTTGAGCGAATCTAAAATGTCTTTCTTGACTGAGAAACGTGAAGACTGGGGGCATGCTCTTTTTCTTGGCTTTCTACTTGCTAGTTTAGTTCCAATGATCCAATGAATTCATGTAAGAGGACTGTCCATCTATAAGAGCCTTCATCTCATATTGGATGGCCATGCATACCTCGACTCCTTTTATATGGATGCTTTGGTGAGGTTGGTTCTTCTCCTTATCTATTTTGAGTGACTTCTTTCTGCTACAAGTAAAATTGATAATGCTCATCCTGCTAAGTGAATGTAAGGGTCACTGTGAGCACTCTTTGGAAAAAGAAGGAACTCTCATGTGTCTGGTGTGTTTGTTCACAAGCAACATTCAGGTCACTCTAGCAATTGTGCTTTGATGCTTATGTTAACTTGCTAAATCAAAAGGAATAGGTGTTCAGGTCATTTTGGCTTGTTGTACCTTAATGCTTACACCTCATTCTAAAAAATCTAATACTTATGTCATATTCATATTCTCATAATTGCAATATTAGTGAGGATTGTGTGGCATCTTGTGATTTTCCCATGCTTAAATGAACTCGATGATGATAAATATGGTGAGTACAACAACCAAGTCCTAGGGCTCGCATTTCAGCTTAGGCTTGCATGTTCATGCTAAGCTTGGATTTGAGATGATATCTTGTTACTCTCTTGATTGCTTTCTATTCATTTAAGGTTCTCATCTTTTGTCCCAGTTCCATCTTGGCTGCACAAGTGTCCGGTCCTCACTCTCGATCTTCGAAACATAATATTTTTTATTAGTACCTATCATATATTGCGACAATCCTGCATTAGATGATTAGTACCATATACATTACATATCCATTGCATTTTCATTTCATTTTCATTTGCATCCATAAATTCATTTGCATATTCATTTACATGTGCATCCACTATAAGCATAACTCAAATAATACATTATACATATGCATACATTCTATCCATCTATCACTACATTTCACATTACATCATCATAAAATAAACCATATGCATATTCATATTCATAAAAAGAAGCATGTGCATTTCATACATTTCTATCCATACATCTAAGCATATGAATGTAACACCCCAAAATTGGCACCTATTTAATTTCATCAATTTTGGTGCATTATCTCGATTTTACATCACCAAATTCCTAGTTCCCTAGCCAATTTTCTCTCCTACCTGGCTCTACTTGACTTGATGTCAGTTGCAAAAACCCTAATTTGCAATAATCAAACATTAAAATTAATTCCTAAGTCTCTTTGACTTTATTAGCTAAATTATCCCTATGATACATTAATTTAATTGTAAAGTCCTATGTGCTTTAAATTAAATTAAATCAAACCACCCCCTTTGGCTAATACACATAAAAAAGGAATTAATTAATTGCTTGTTATTTGAATGGACACCTTTTCTTGAATTAATAATTTGAGATATTTGAAAGGTCCTCATGTGGCATTTTCCATTCTTTTAATAAAGTAATTCATGCTTATTTGTCCCAAAAGGCATATGAAGGGTCAAGAGTTTCAAATCAAGAAACTCTTCCTCCTCCTCTTGGCTCTTCTATTTATTTGAACCTCTTTTTCTTCATTAGAGAGCAATTTTTGAGAGCATCTACACTATAGCATTTTTTAGTCTCATATCTCATTATTTTCAAAGCTCTTTTATTGCATTATCTAGTTTAATTTCTCATATTAGTGTAATTGCATTTCACATTTAGATTAAATTTTCTTACTTGTTCTTAGTCTAATATCATCTTTATTTCAAAATCAAATAAAAATCTGCATTTCATATTTCTTTCAAAGTTTTCTAGATTAATTGCATTCATTCTTAGCTTAGTTTCATTTTGCTCATATTTTATTTCAAATCCTCCATTGTTGAATTGGTCTCCTGGCTATTGGCTCTCGTTCTGAGAGTATTCAAACACCTCATTCACATAGGAGGCAACAGGTCGCCTCACCATGGAATTTGGATTGAGTTCTTCATACTCTCTCTCAAATTCTATCAAGTGAATAATGACCATGTTGTGTTGTGCCTGATTTTGAGGTCACATTCAGTCACATACATTTTTGCGCCCACCGTGGGGTAGAAAAGATCAATTTCTGGCCTCATTCTTGATTGCTTTTTTAATTTTAGTGTTGGTTTCAGGCCTTGTACGGATATGTATAGCTTGGAAACCTTATAATATAGTAATGGATGGATATAATTATGAATCATATTTCTCATGCTTTTGGTTTGGTTCATTTTTATAAATAAATGAATAAGTTATGATCATTTTGGTGAAAGTGAGTATTTACAGATTTGAGATTCTCTGAATATAGTCAGATTAAAACATCTGGTACAGAAAAATTATGAAGAATAAAGATCTATAATAATATTCATTGGAAAGAAACGTGAATCAGATTTCATTTCCTTTTTGTTTGAGTCATTTTTATGCAGATTTGTGAAAGTTATGGGCATTTAAGTGAAAACTAGTTTTTAACAATCTGCATTGGAGTTGCAGGCAATGATTCATTCTTAGAAAATGTTTATGAATGGGAAAAATAAATGGATTACATATTTGGAAACTAGATTCATTAATAGTTACTATGAAATTGGTTTGGTTTCATTTGAATTCTTTTTGAGAAAGATATGATATTCCCTAGACAGGGCCTGGTGTTTTAAATCTGATTTATGATAGAAAAATTGCAGTCTGAAAACATTATTGGTTGAGGAACCAAATGAAATCATAAGACCTTGTAACTTTGGGAAATGATAGTTCTTGATGTTGGCTAAAAACTTAATTATTTCCAAAAAATTTAATATTGTGATTTTATGGGTCAAATTAATCAATCTTTAAAGACTGTCTTGAAGACAGCAATGTTACATATCTTACAGTTTGCCATTGATTTGTCTTGATTTTGTACTTTTGGATGTGTGCTAAATGCTGGATTGCAGATCTTTGGACCTAAGGTGAGTTCTTAAAATCTCTATAACACTTGGTTTTTGCATAAAATTAATCTCTTATGTGTTTGGCTTGAGTGTTTACATGCTTTCATACAACACATTTTAATTGATGCTCTTAATGGGAAATGAATGAACATAGATTTTCTTTCATACAAGTTTATGTAAGTGAATGCTTGTGTTTAAACCTTAAGTTATTCTTGGTTCCAATATCAAAAAAATTTCATTGAGTAATCTAGGGCATGGATTCATTCCTTTTTTACAGGAAGAGTTAAATGCACCACTTTGTGGACTCACTTCATGTTTACTTGGAAAGTTAAATATTCCATGATTCAAACCCTCTTGCACTTATGAGTAGTATTGATTAGCAGTCTTAGATTACTTTTGATTGATCTAGATTGCTATCTTGGGTTATTGGACTCAATAATCCATCGGCCCCTCATTTTCGCCCTGTGGTTGCAATCTCAGCGCCACATTAAAGGGGAGGGGTCTATAGGAAAGAAGTGTTAATTGTTCCACTCGGCAACCCTTTTGTGCTTTTTGGAACTCACTTGTTTTCTAGGGTGTGGACTCACTTTGAGTTTGTGTGAGGAGTTAAATGCACCACTTTGTGGACTCACCTCACATTTACTTGAAGGGTTAAATGCACCACCTTTAGTGCTTCCCAATACTTTTTGATAGAGAATTACTTACTTTTCATTTTTTTAGAAGGCCTACTTGGGGATTTCATCACCTCAAGGGACGACCTTAACTCCCATGTTCCAGTGGAGTATAAATATTGGGAGGTGAATCCAAAGACACCTCTCTTGGGAATGAGTTAGATTTCACTCTTGGCTAAGCCTCAAAGAAATTTATACCTTTGAGAAGTGAAGGAGGAGATTTGGGTTACCGTCTCCCCCCGGCTGTGTGATTTCTAATTCTTCTCATCTATAGATTTGGGCCTCACGTACCTTGCGTATATCAAGAACTCCCTTTAGAAAATCCATGTATATCGTTGTAGACAACTTGCTAGGATGTTGTTGTGTTTTAAGTGTCTGCTAAAACATTCTCAAGAACATACACAAGTAGAGTCCTTAGGGAGTACAAATACTAAGTCACTATTCTTGTTCGTGCGCAAGGTTGCTTTGTCCCTTGCCCATTGCTTGAAGACTATTTGCTTGAACTCCTTGATTGTTGTCTTATGTGCTTGATCAATGACATAAATCTGATCTGCCTTTTTGTCTGTGATCTATTTTTTCTATTTTCCTGTCGTTCACCGTCAGAAACTAGTTGTCTTGAGTTAGGAATCGATCGATCTTTTCTTTGACTTGTATTGTCTCTCATTAGTCTACCTTATCTCATTGTGCTCTTGTACCTTGCATTGCGATTGTCTTATCTCAACTATTCTAGCCATCTCTTTTTGATAATTCGTACTAGGTTCATCTTGCATCTTGGCTATTCTAGCCATTTATCTCCTTTTCGTTATCTTTGAGACAGAGTCTAGCTTTATCCTGAATCTTTTCTCATTACATCTTTGTCTATGACTGTCACGACTTGAAGTGGCAAGACTTATCCCATTCAGAACACTGATCAAGATCAAAGTAAACCTCATAATCAAGACATAGATCATTCCGAATCTGTTGCAAAATCTAAACTTTGTAAGGAATCCTTACATTCTTCATCATTCCAAGAGTATTACAATCCATTGTTTCAGATACAGTCTGACTTACTATTTCAAGAATATTATAACCCATTGTTTGAAGACTAGCAAGACTCTGAAGGGTCACTTTCTAAAATTAAACCTATTGATCCTTTTGAACCTATCAACTCTTTCACGATCTCTCATAATACTACCAACAAGATGGGAGATCCAAAACCTTCAAAGTTGGTTTTCAATCTCAGCTCTAACATGCCAAAACCTTCAAAGTAGGTTTTCAGTCTCAGCTCTAACATGCCAAAACCTTCAAAGTTGGTTTTCAATCTCAGCTCTAACATGCCAAAACCTTCAAAGTCTGTCTTTAATCTTAGCTCTAGCATGCAAATAGTCAATGCCACTGAGAAGGCTACAACAGAAGCTCAACCATCTTCCCGATTTGCTAGAAACAAACCTTGGATCTCTCACTGTGACATGATCATTGCTATAGGGAGCAATGATACTCCTAAACCCAAAACTCCCTTTGTCTTGCGAGGCCCTGCACCTCCCTCTTATAACTACACAAAATCTCCAGCTTGTGCGAACGCTATCCCTCGATCTCATGCAAAGATTGTTCTCAAAGGTCCCAAACCTTCGACATCTAGACCAAAACTATCTATGGATAAAGCCCTCACTGAGGAAAACATCCCCAAAGATCTCGATCTTAATCAATTCCAATCTATGGTGGGTCACCTGACCTCACCTCACTATTTGTCCTTTTCCAAAGAGCATGATCATTCGTTAAGTCATCCGCATGATGCTCTCCTACACACTGAAGTTATGATAGGTGCCAAGAGTATCCCCCACATCCTCATTGACAATAGTGCTAGCCTAAATACTTTCTCTGCTAAGATGCTTACCCAAGCGACAGATAGTTTTGTTCTCACCAATAGAGAATCCACTGAGTTCTATGATGCCAAGCTAAAAGAAATAGAAAAGACCCTGAAGATCAAAGATATTGGCATGGGGGAATATTAGATTGAGTCCATCTTGTCACTGACAGCTCTCCCTCCATCTCCACATTCTTGGGAGGAACCTTTTGAAGATGGATTTGGTATTAGCTATCAGAGCTATGAGCTTGACGAACCTAGCTGCAGCTTGCACTCACATGAAGAAACATAGATTCAGCCTATGACATATGAAAGACCTTTGAATGATCAAAATTTTGATTCAGACTACCAGAAAGAATCTTATCTACCTTCTCAAGTGCTTTAGGAACACGATTTTGGTCCTCACCGGGAGGATTTTATACACTCTACTGAACAGATTTCTACTACTGCAGCTACTACTGAATATGTCACTGCCTCTAATGGCACACATACTGATTGGGAGCAGCTATTGGATGCTTCCCTTATCTTTGGTATCCCTCAAGGTATGCCTATTCTAGATTGTTCTACCACTTCTACTGTTGAACAAAATCCTACTACTGCCGATTCCAATGATACACATATTGATTGGGAGCAACTACTGGATGCTTCGCTTATCTTGGGTATACCCTGGGGTATGCCTACTCTAGATTGTTCCACCACTTCTACTATTGAACAAAATCCTACTACTGCCGATTCCAATGATACACATACTGACTGGGAGAAACTATTGGATGCTTCTCTTCTCTTGGGTATGCCTCAAGGTGTGCCTATTTCATATTACTTTGCTGCTTCTACTACTGAACAAGATCCTACTATTGAAGAAACACTTCCTATGTTAGATGACAACAATGAAGAAAGTCTACCTCCAACTATGTCTCTAGCTGAATGGGACTCCATTTCAGATGCTACTACAGAAATACCAGTTGATGCTATGCACTTATATGCTAGTCTTAACAACTTAGAAAGAGGAGAAAGCTATGATCCTCCAGATCAAGCTATTGATGATGATCCTTTCCACCCTCCTGTGGAGATCATTCCTATGGCTCCTAGACCATCTACTCCAAGCTTTACTCCTACTGCTCCAGCAAATCATGGGTATGTAAGACCCCATTCTATTATAACTTCATAGAATATTGGAAGATCCAAAATTGAAATGGTTCCTATTCATGCACTCTTACCACCTGAAAGGGGACCTAACTCTTGGAATAGGTTATCTTGGTTAGGCTCACATAATATTCCTCCAAACTTATCTGACTCTTCTAAGATAACTCACAATCAACAACACTCTATGGAAGATTACTTTCTTGATCTACCTGATGCATTCATGAATGATGAGGATGATACTGATATATTTGCACTTGAGCCCATCCCATCAACTTCTCTTCCCCCTTCATCTCCCAGAAAAGTGGCCCATCCACTTCCATTTCCACCTCTCCACCTGAACTAGTCATATAAGCCTCTTTCATCCACCATTCCTGAGTCTTTTGGAAGTAACTTGGATGTGCAACATAAAAATAAAAATAATAAGAATCCACTTATATCTCAAGGTCACCATGTCCCATCTAATCGACATGTGACTATGAAGAAAGGAAAGAAACAAAGGTGTTCAAAAGACAGCAAAGGTCCTCAAAAAGAAGAAGACAATCAAAAGCCAGAAAATAAAATAAAAAATGGACCTCGAAATCCATTCTACAGGCATTGTCATCAAAATCACCTCAAAGTAAAGAAGAAAAAAGTCAAAAGCTACGTGGATTCCAAAGAAAGGAAAAATCAAAGTTGTCATTCGAGCTTCCAAAATTCTCATGCTTCCCTCCATTCCATCACCCTCGCCTCTCATACTTTACACTCTTTACTCCATCTTGCCTTTTCCCAAAGTGCGTATCAATATCTCCTTATTGCTAATGACATGACTAAGAGAAATCTAGAATGTACTCTCCCTAAGCATTTAGAGTGTGGGAAATCCAACAAAGAGTTAAGGTGTGTCCATGAGGACATTTGTGGGTCTCACTTAAGTGATCTTTCCTTGAATATGGATCTCTTGACTGTTGGACACTACTGGTTGGCTCTCTTGTTACTGCTACAACATCTGGTTCTGATTCTGCAACTTCTCAGCTGGCTACGACTACAAATGACTATGTTCTCAGAGATTCCTACTGAAGGAGAGAAACTCAAAGAGCCCATCAATGCTCTTCATCTAAAGAAGTTCTACAGTTGACATTCTCTATGTGCTCATGTACATACTTATTGATCCTGAAAAAATCCTAAAAATTGATATATTGCAAAAAATCCTAAAAATTGCAAAATGTCCTGAAAAAATGATCATCTTAGTGAAAACCTGGCAAACAGGCACTTTGATGTATCTATTATCTTGGTGAAAACCTGGTAAACAGGCGCCTTGATAATACTCAAAAAAAATAGAAAATTTCAAAAATACAAAAAAAATAGAAAATTTCAAAAATACAAAAAAAAATGAAAAATTTGAAAAAATACCAAAAAAAATAGAAAATTTCAAAAATACAAAAAAAAAAAATCAAAAATACAAAAATACAAAAAAAATCAAAAAAGAGAAAAGTACAAAAAAATTGAAAAAGAAAAAAATGTGCCATTGATGAAAACCTGGTAAACAGGCGTCATGGTAGCAAAAATAGAATCTCTGCCAAGATGGTGAAAACCTAGTAAATAGGAACCTCTTGTTTTCCTGAAGTAACATCTTCTCTTGGCGTTGCTTGGCTCTTAGTTTCTTGCTTTAGTTTGCTTTCCAGCTTTAGTTGGCTTCCTTTGTTTCCTGCTTTGGTTTGCTAGCTCATGCACTTGTCTTTGAGTTTTCCTCAACTCTTCATAGATTGGAACTGGTTCACACTTGGGGGCACCTGCCTGGTCTAGGGGGCATTGTCCTATCACTTTCGGAAACTCTTTTGAGCATTGGTCGCCAGTGGTTTCCCCTATGCCTGCCTACAGATACCTAGCTTTCGTTCGATCTCTCTTCTTCAGGATTTCTCCCTTCTATCAATCACCAGTGATTCTCACTACGTCTACCTACCATCATTATCTCATTGAGACTTCGAACGTTATCTTTCTAAATCAACTTCAATCCACTTGAACATGAACTTGAACTGAAACTCAAACTAAATGTGTGTTCCTTTGAGACATGTTGAGCTTTGTTTTCTTTGAGTGCTTGTTTGTTTTCTTTGCTTTTTTTGCTTTTTGTTTGTTGGTTTAGTTCCAATGATCCAAAGAATTCATTTAAGAGGGGTGTCCATCTGTAAGAGCCTCAATCTCATATTGGATGGCCATGCGTACCTCGACTCCTTTTATATGGATGCCTTGGTGAGGTTGGTTCTTCTCCTTGTTTGTTTTGAGTGACTTCTTTCTGCTACTGGTGAAATTGTAAACGCTCGTCCTATTAAGTGAACATAAGGGTCACTGGGAGCAATCTTTGGCAAAAGAAGGAACTCCTGCATGTTTGGTGTGTTTTTTTGCAAGAGACATTGAGGTCATTCTAGCAAATGTGCTTTGATGCTTATGTTAACTTGCTAAATTAAAAGGAATAGGTGTTCAGGTCATTCTAGCTTCTTGCGCCTTAATGCTTACACCTCATTCTGACAAATTTAAGACTTATGTCATATTCATATTCTCATGTTGGGGAGAATTGTATGGTATCTTGTGATTGTCCCGTGCTTAAATGAACTCAATGATGATAAATACGATGAGTCCAACAGCCGAGTCCGGAGGATTGCATTTGTTCATCCTAGGCCTGCATTTAGACTTGCATCTTTCATTCTAGGCTTGCATTTGGAGCACTTTCATGTTTCTCTCTTGATTGCTTTCTTCTGGATCTGCTCATCAAAGGTTATCATCTTTTGTCCCAGTCTCATCTTGGCTGCATCCTTTTTCAGGATCGAAATCGAAATCTGACATCTCTAGCTACCTCAAAATCGTGTTTTAAATATTGAACTCCTTTTGGATCGGATGCTTGTGTAGTCAGCCTTCTGGTGTCATCTTCTTGCCAGATCCTCATCTTTGCATCATGTTCTCAAATATTTTCTTCTTTTCATCAAGTCAACCCTAGTCAAAATTTGGTCAAACTTGGTCAACAAGACCTCTGCTTTGCTCTGATTCACTTCTGTAGCTTCGTGAATCTAGTCTAATTGCTTTTTCTCTACAATCTCTTGTTGTTTATCATCCTTCTAACATGTCATCTTTCGATTTCACTCTAGAGGGGGCAGGATGATTACATCATTTGAATCTTGTCAAATCTATTCTTGAATCAGTCTGATTTGAATCATCAGTCCTCATTGCTAGGGGCATCTTCACGCCTCATATCTTGTCATCTAGAAATCTATCTCTTAGGTATCTAAGCAATCTAACTCAGATCCTCGAGCATCATTCTTTATTCTGGAGATGGTTCTTGAAATCTATTGGGTATTGGGGCAATCTAACCCTGATTCTTGGGAGTCAATCTTCATTCTCGAGATGACTCTCAAAATCTCTTTTAGATCGTTATCTGGGCAATCTAACCTGGGTCTCGGAGGGCTGAGCTTCATATTGGGGCAATCTAACCCTGACTTTGGAGACAGTCCTAATTTGCATCTAAATCACACTCTGGGGCATTGGGGCAATCTAATCCTGATTCTCATCTCTCTCAAGAACCGTTGTCTTCGCAATCTAACTTAGACTTTAGAAAATTCATGCTTTGATCTGCTTTCATCTGTCACTTCAGACTATTCTTTGAATCAATGCATTGTTCACACATCAATTCAAAGAGGGGCAAATGTAATACCCCAAAATTGGCACCTATTTAATTTCATCAATTTTGGTGCATTATCTTGATTTTACATCACCAAAGTCCTAGTTCCCTAGCCAATTTTCTCTCCTACCTGGCTCTACTTGACTTGATGTCAGTTGCAAAAACCCTAATTTGCAATAATCAAACACTAAAACTAATTCCTAAGTCTCTTTGACTTTATTAGCTAAATTATCTCTATGATACATTAATTTAATTGTAAAGTCCTATGTGCTTTAAATTAAATTAAATCAAACCACCCCCTTTGGCTAATACACATAAAAAAGGAATTAATTAATTGCTTGTTATTTGAATGGACACCTTTTCTTGAATTAATAATTTGAGATATTCGAAAGGTCCTCATGTGGCATTTTCCATTCTTTTAATAAAGTAATTCATGCTTATTTTTCCCAAAAGGGATATGAAGGGTCAAGAGTTTCAAATCAAGAAACTCTTCCTCCTCCTCTTGGCTCTTCTATTTATTTGAACCTCTTTTTCTTCATTAGAGAGCAATTTTTGAGAGCATCTACACTATAGCATTTTTTAGTCTCATATCTCATTATTTTCAAAGCTCTTTTATTGCATTATCTAGTTTAATTTCTCATATTAGTGTAATTGCATTTCACATTTAGATTAAATTTGCCTACTTGTTCTTAGTCAAATATCATCTTTATTTCAAAATCAAATCAAAATCTGCATTTCATATTTCTTTCAAAGTTTTCTAGATTAATTGCATCCATTCTTAGCTTAGTTTCATTTTGCTCATATTTTCTTTCAAATCCCCCATTGTTGAATTGGTCTCCCGGCTATTGGCTCTCGTTCTGAGAGTATTCAAACACCCCATTCACATAGGAGGCAACAAGTCACCTCACCATGGAATTTGGATTGAGTTCTTCATACTCTCTCTCAAATTCTATCAAGTGAATAATGACCATGTTGTGTTGTGCCTGATTTTGAGGTCACATTCAGTCACATACAATGAAAACATCTCATAAACATCAATATCAAAGCAATATAATAACAAGTACGAGGATATCAAATTGTCAATCTCATATATATATCTCAAACAATGTGATGTACAAAAGAGAAGGTGCTACTCGAGCACAGTATCAAAAATGGGCTACAATGTACAAGTATATCAAAATGTGCTAGCAAGGTCCTGCACCACCTAGAGGAGGTGGTGGAAATGGTCTCTGTCGAAGAGGCATCGGCCACTACAGAGGTGCCAGCTGTGGAGGTGGTGGTGCCTATGGAGGTGCTGGTGGAAGTCCCTATGGACCTCCAACATAATCAGCTTATGGTAGTACCTACTCTGACAGATCTGGAATGACCCCATAGTAAGCTGCATAGTAATATGCTACCTAAGCATCCTCATATCTCATCTCAATCCTTGATCATAATAGCTCCTCCCATAGCTACCTAATCTCGGCATCCTTGTCAGCTACCTGGGTCTCCTCCCTGATGACTCGAGTGTGATAGTCATCCCACTCTCACTGGACCTGTCTCACCCTCTCATGGCTCTTCCTGAGAGCCTCCTGCAGCTATGGTGTACCTTCTCCTACCAGAATGTCAAGAATATCAGTATCATCATCAGGTGCCTACTATGATGTATCACCTATTCACTGCCTAGTCAATCTTTACTAGGCCCCACTACTCCCAGCTCCTACATCTGAGCCCATCATCCTAGCAGGGATGCTAGTATGTCATGCTCGTAGTCTCAACAGTCTTTACTACTGTTGTCCCTACTGTGAAACTTGTTGCTGTATAGGCTACTGAACTAGTGGTTGCTGGGTTGGTGGCTACTGATCTGGTACTTGTTGTTGCTGTGCAGGCTATTGTTGTGCTCCCATACCAATAGGATTAGTGAATCTAGGATGGGGTCATTCTATCAACTGGTCCCTGTATGTAGGTGTCACCCCTGCATTGGTGACATCCACCATATAGTCTCATCGTGCTTCTGGAATGCATGCCTCTATCACACATTTCCCTATATCCAGTCTTGCATGCCACCCCTTCTTCTCCTCATTGAAGAAGTGGGTGTAAGGGTAGTACTCCTATGATATGTCCTACTGCCTACCAAACTGGCACAGGACATGAGTAACAAGGAATCTCTCGATAATAGTGACACTCCATCCAATCAGTGGACGTGTAACAAACATAAAGGAAAGCTCTCTCCGAGCATCATCCTAGACCTTAGTGGCAACCCAAGGTCTCTAGACTATAGCTACCATGTCATCTAGTAGTCCTCTCCACTCCTCCATCTTACCCAGCAGAGGCTGAGTCGTCAGACCTGCGTACCTATAAATATATGGCTCAAGATGCTACCATGCATCATGACACATGTGGGCTAACATGCACTCACCCCATCCAAATCTAACTATCAGTTTGGTCAGCATCCTCTATAACATCATCCCCTAGCTGCTCTCTAGACCATGTTAACCTCGATCTGGAACAAGGTAGGAGCTCAAAAACATCACAAGTACAATGGCTAACAGATGAGCACCACCATATCTACATGTCAGATCCTCCTAGGAGATGACCCGGCCCATCACTAGATCATCCCTGAAGATGGTCCTCATGGCTACTATGCTCTATCATGGCTGTGTGTCATACTCCACTCGAGTACCATGAACTAGTATCCACAAAATCTTGTATACATCCTCAGGAGTCACAGTCATCTCCCCCATCGCAAAGTGGAAAGTGTTTATCTCCAAATGGAAACACTCTACTAGTGCACCAAGAAGACCATGATTTACCCTAATGTTAGGTAAATCATGGAAGAATCCCAAACTGAGTCCCTCAATGTGAGCACTATTTGCATCCATCAGTCTCTGAACCAATGTGGTGATAATGGGATGGTGTGTCCTAAAGGCAACATTAGGGAAGTCAACTTGCAAAGCAAGCAACAACATTAGATGAATATCTTAACATGAGGGTTTTCAACACAACAACAACAAATGCAGCAAGGCATCTATCCTAGACATGACTCTGTGACGCTCTACTTGGCTGATTTCATGCAAATTTGACAAATTTTGGCAAAAGAATTCAAACTCTATAGCATCTTTTCACATGAGGAAACCTTTTCATCATGTGAGATAGGACTTGACCTTGTGCGAACTACTACAATCTCATGTGGGACCACCTTTCAGCTTGCGTGAGCTTCCAGACAGAGCCTACACAAAGAAGACTTAACTGGCATGAGGAAACTACTTCCTCGCCCGAAGGGAGACGTAGGCCGATGCAATGAAACTACTTCCTCGCATGAGATTGGAAGAACATGACCTAAAAGTTGCTAAATCTACCCTAAATTAACCTAAAAGGTGGTACGAATTGAAATGCAAGGAGGTTTATCGACTACTTAGAGTTGTGTCATACTCTGCTAGCCGAGTGTGTTGTCAGGAGTGCTCAAATCGATGTGTATGCAGTGGAAGACCCTCCATTTCTCTCTCAGAGCTCAAAATCACAAGAAGATGAAGGTGAATAATAAATTGAAAATGACCCCTCCGAGCCTTATATAGCTTTTGACCTAATTTTCAAAAGTGCTCCATTTTGTGCGAAAATTGCACCCTTGGCTAAATTGACTACTCTAAATCTATTTTTAGGATCAAAATCAAAATTTGACATATCTAGATAGCTCAAATTCATGTTTTAAATTTTGGGACCCTTTTTGGGATCAGACGCTTGTGTAGTCAGCCTTCTGGCATCATCTTCTTGCCAGACCCTCATCTTTACATCATGTTCTCAAGATCTTTTCTCTTTTCATCAAAGTTGACTCTAGTCAAATCTGGTCAACCATGGTCAACTATGGTCAAAATTGGTCAACAAGATGTCTGCACTACTCTGATTTTCTTCTACAGCTTCTTGAATCTAGTCTAATTTCTTCTGCTCTGCAACCTCTTGTTGTCAATCATCCCTCTTATGTCATCTTTCTATTTCTCTCCCGAGGGGGTAGGATGATTGCATCATTTGAATCTTGTCGAATCAATTCTTTAATCATTCTAATTTGAATTATCAATTCCCATTGCTAGGGGCATCTTCGTGCCTCACATCTAGTTATCTAGTCATCTATCTTTTAGGTATTTGAGGAATCTAACTTGGATCCTTGGGAATCAGGCTCTGTTCTGGAGACGGTTCTCAAAATCTTTTAGGTATTGGGGAAATCCAACCCTAATTCCTAGGATTCAAGATTCATTCTGGAGATGGCTCTCGAAATCTCTCTTAGATCGTTATCTAGGAAATCTAACCCAAGTTTCGAAGGGCTTTGCTTCGTATTGCGGCAATCTAACCCTGATTTTGGAGATAGTCCTAAGTTTGCATCTAAATCTCATTCTGGGCATTGGGGCAACCTAACCCCAATTCTCATCTTCTCTCAAGACCGTTGTCTTCGCAATCTAACTTAGACTTCATAAATTCATGCTTTGATCTATTCGGTGTCTTGGCAACCTAACCTAGACTTCTGAATTGCTTGTCATCTATCACTTCAGACTATTCTTTGAATCAACGTGGTGTTCGCACATCAATTCAAAGAGTAGAAAATGTAATACCCTAAAATTGGCACCTATTAATTTCAATCAATTTTGGTGCATTTTTGTCAATTTTACATCTTCAAAGTCCTACTTTTCTATGCAATTTTCTCTCTCCTACTTCACTTAATTTGACTTGATGTCAGTTGCAAAAACCCTAAATTACATTAATCAAATATTAAATTAATTCCTAAAGTCTTTGACTTTTATTAAAGCTAACCCCTATGATAAATTAATTTAATCCTAAAGTCCTAAGTGCTTGGAATTAAATTAAACCCACCCCATTTGGCTAATATACATGAAAAGGAATTAATAATTACTTTTTATTTGAATGGACACTCATTTTTGAATTAATAATTCATAATATTCGAAAGGTCACCCTGGGTGGCATTTTCCATTCTTTTAATTAAGTAATTCATGTTTTTTTGTCTCAAATGAGAATGAAGAGTCAGGAGTTTCAAATCAAGAACCTTTTCATTCTCTTCTCGGGCTTGTCTATTTAATGGACCTCATTTCTTCATTCAAGTGTGAAATTTTTTAAAGTAATTAAACTATAGTATTTTTATGTCTCAAATTCTATCAATTCAAATCTTTTATTGCATTTTAGTATAATTTTCATTTAGTTTAATATTGCATATTCATATATTTAGTTTGCTTAATTGCTCTCAGCTTAATATCATATTTATTTCAATTTTTTTAGATTAAATTGCACTTCATATCTCTTTCCAAACTATCTAGATTAATACCATATTTCTTTGAAAGCATCTTAGATTAAATTGCACTCATTCTAGTTTAATTTCAATTTTTTGCTTATCATTATAGCTTTTGAAAATCCTCCATTGTAGGACTAGTCTTAAGGTTGTTGGCTCTCATTCTGAGAGTAATTAAACACACCATCCACATTGGAGGCAATAGATAGCTTCACCATGAATTTCAAATTGAGTAATTCATACTCTCTCTTGTAATTCGATCATGTGAGTAATGACCATGTTGCATGTGTAGTTGGATTAGAGGTCCACATTCGACTATATACATGAATTAGATCCAAATTTTTCTCTGCTAAATTATGCTTTCTTCTAAATGAATTCCTCACATGCTTTCCCATCACACATTTCCTGCAAATAGTATCAACTGGCTTTGCTATGCTAGGTAGATCTCTTACTACCTTTAAATTTCTTATCTTTACTATGTTATCAAAATTTATATGACATAGTCTTTTATGCCATAGCCAACTTTCATCTACTTTAGCATGAAAACAACTTTCTTCTAAATTAAGCTAAAAAATATTACCTTTAGTCTTTGAACCTGATGCAGCCATTACACCATCCTTATTGTTAATGATTCACTTCTTGTCTTTGAATTATAACTAATATCCTTTGTCAAGAAACTTCCCAACACTAAGAAGGTTGTGCTGCAAACCATCTACATAAAGAACATCATCAGTGTTGTTCTTTCCATCCAATGTGATAGCTCCTCTACCAATGATAGGTTTAGGAGTGTTATCTCCAAATCTAAGCATGCCACCTTTGTATTTGTCCAAATGAAAAAATCTATCTTTATCACCTGTCATGTGATGTGAACAACCACTATCTATAATCCCATATGTCCTTATGTCTTCTTGTCAAATCAATGCTCGCTCTTATTCCTTTTTCTCATCTTCATGATCCATCTCATCAAACATCTTCTCCATAGTAGCAATGAATCCAATTTCATCTTCAACTGAATCATCATCAAAAACTCCATCACCAGCATAGAAACATTATTTTGTATACTTAGGCTTCTAGTTAGTTCTGAATTTCTTAACTCTTGTAGGACACTTAGATGCAAAGTGACCAATCTTATTACATGACAAACATTTGAATGGTAACTGACCTTCATAATTTCCTTTCTCTTTTCTTTATTTCTTAGAAATCATAGAGATAATATCATCTATCTCTTTATCTTCATATTCATCATCAAAATTACTAGAAGTGTTTAAATATTTCTTACCATGGACTAATTCATTGAAGACTCTCTCACTTTTAGGCTCTATCTTCAATCTTGAAATCTCAAATGCTAAAATTTTGCTGATCAAGGTTTCTCTCTTGAAATTTTTTGTAAACTACATGGTCTCATCAAGGATATTGATCTTTTTTTCATACTCTATTTTAAGAGCAGTCATCAACTTATCCATAATGTCTTCCTCCGAGATCTCTCCACTGTTGTTCCTAATTCTAGAAATTGCTTCATTAATGCTTTGGATGTAAGATCTAATGTCTTCTTCAAGTAGAATCTCTAATGCATCGTATCTTTTCTTCCATGTCTTTCTGTGTGCATTCTTTTCTTGTGTATCTCCTTCAAACATGTCTTCTAGGTGCTTCCATATCTTGTAAGTTGTGTCTACTTTCTTTATCTCTTAAAACTCACTATCAGATAAGGCATTAATAAGGGCTTCTTTGGTTATTTCATTCTGATGGGACAAATCCTTTTGCTTGCTAGTAGCATCTTCCTTTGCAAGATCTGCTAGAGAGGGGATCTTAAGTTCTTTGATAGCCACTTCAAAAATTTCAATAGCAATACACTGCAAATGTGTCACCCTTTTGTTCTTCCAATCCAGATAGTTCTCTCCATCAAACTTAGGACTGTCATTTCTAAATAATGTCATCTGATCAACCTCAAGTTGTTAATCCTTCTCTCTAAGGCACTTGGCTCTGATACCAATTGTTAGGAATAATCCCAAGAGATAACTGAGAGGGGGGATGAACTAGTTATCTACAAGTTTCAATTATATATCTAATTAAGTATACTTCAAGTTTAAATATAAAAACAATGAAATAAAACTTGTACATGACACTAATAATTTGGTTATGGGGAAAACAAAATAGGTAAAAACCCCGATGAGAATTAACACTCACTAATAAACTAAACTAGTGTATAATGATCCTTGTTAGAAGATCTTACAATCCTATTAAAAGTTGATCTTTACAATGATTTTAGTATAGTGACCTAGTCAAAGGTTTGACCCTATTAGGAGTAAATTATGATTGAGCCTATTAGGGTTGAGGACGCACTATCTGAGAGCTCATTGCTCAAAGGGGTGAAGGTTGTAACCTTCTAAATAATAGATACACATTATATCTAGATCTTGGTGAACTACAAGGTAGACCTACTATCTCAATCAGTTTCAATGAATAGTACACACTATCTTCTCTATCATATAGACCTCTTCTTGATAGCACAATACTTCACACTCTCTGCTCTACTCTAATCTTTCATCACCATGCCATACTTCTAGCGATCATAAATGACCGACTATAAGTATCTTTCCTCTAAATGATATAATCAAGTTGGCTTGTTAGAACCACATTGAAGTCATATTAGAGAAATAATAAAACTCTCCAATAACATCTTGGTTGGCTCTACTAAGCATGCAACACAAACTGTGACCTATCCAAATCAATAAGTGTAGACACACGCTACACACTGTTGAGTCTACCAAATTAACTAATGCTTTCTGCTCAAGCTGAATTGCATCATGCACTCTTAACCAAACATTATTAACTCTTCTCTAATCAATAATCCAAGTATGCATTCTAAAATGATAGGTGCAACTCCTATACCAATATAATCTTTGTCAGCTCTACTAGATAAACACAAGAAACTACAACTATTGAATAGTGACTACATAACTTCACTTCTAATGCACATTAGAATTTGTGCCCATGAATTTAACAATACTGGTGAATAGTGACTACATAACTTCACTTCTAATGCACATTAGAATTTTTTCCCATGAATTTAACAATACTAACATGTTTCCATCACATATCCAAACACACAAGGCTCCATGATAACTATACAGACTATCACTCACAGAAAAATGCCTATAACTTTGTCAGGAACACTACTAACACAAGATGCTACATAGCTGTTTGTACTAACAATTAACCTTTGCATCCATGATATAATGATGACAACATGTCCATGCTATATATACTCAAATCTTACTACATAAGTCTTCCATGCATAATACTTACCATATGTTGTCATCAATGATAAACATACAATTAGCACTGGCTTGCTAGAAAATCTCCAATAGGAACATCATCCCATAAGGGTGACCTTGAAGATATTTATCTTCCATTATTTTGGACCACTTTCATGGTGAGGGCTTTGTTTAGAAATCCAATTTGTCTAAGGCCCAAGCCACCTAGACATTTAGCAAGGTAAACCATTTCCCAATTGACCATGGACATCTTCCTCTTCTCTCCAAGCCAGCCCATAGAAAGGTTCTTTGAATCTTTTCAAGCCTGTCATCCATGTTGCTCTTGATTTTAAAGAGGGATAGAAAGTAAATAGGAATCCCTTGGAGAGGAGAGTCAACTAGCTAAAGTTTACCAGCATTGCTTAGAATCTTCCCCTTCCAACTAGCAAGTTTTTTCTAAGTTCTTTCCAGTATGGAATTCCAGAAGCCTTGGGAGACCTCTTTAATAGTGAGAGGGAGAACTAGGTAGGTAGAGGGGAGTGAAGCCAACTGACAACCCAAAATTTGAAGAACTCTATCTTGGGTCTTGATAAGGGTGTTGAAAAAGAAGAGTCTACTTTTCTGGTAGTTTCTATATTGTCTCGAGGCTAAGGCATAGCTCTCCAAAAGATACTTCCACTTTCTAGCTTCAATCACTAATGAGTACCCAAAGAGGAAAGTATCATTCACAAATTTCTCTAGAATAGCTTGTTGCAAAGTGGAAGTGGATTTGAATCCTTTTATTCTTCCCATGGAAGAGAGAATAGTCAGATTCCTACTAAGGACCTCATCCACCCTAATAAATAAATAGGGGGAGAGAGGGTCACCCTACCAAAGACCTTTTATGGGTTGAAAGAAGCTGCCCAGGGAGCCATTGACCAAAATAGGGAAGCTAATAGTTTGTGTACATTCTTGAATAATGCAAATAACTTTCTCATTAAAGCCCATTCAGCAAAGGATTGTATGGAGGAAGGACCAATTAACTTTATCATAAGCCTTATAGATATCAAGTTTGAAGGCCATACCTAGTGCTTTGCTCCTATCCATGGAGTGGATGATTTTGTGAGTAGAGATGGCAACATCTAGGATCTACCTTCCTGAAACAAAGCCTTTCTGAGTAGGACTAATCAATTTATCCAGGAGGGGCTTTATTCTATTGACCAGGATCTTAGTGAGGATTTTATAAAAAATATTACATGGGCTGATAGGTCTAAAATCCAACATAGAGGTGGGATTGTCATCCTTAAGGACTAAAATAATATTGGTCTTGTTATGGTTCTTTAGTAGTTATCCTATTCTAAAGAAGTCTCTGGTAGCATGAGAGACATCTAATCCAACAATATCCCAGTATTATTGAAAGAAAGTTGGGGGGAACCCATCGGGGGCCGAAGCTTTATAAGAACCCATAGAAAAGACCACATCTTTAACTTCCTCATCAGAAACCCATCTAGTGAGGTGATCATTATCACTATGAGTAGTAGCACATTGGATGTGCTCAAGGAGCTAATTTTGCACAATAACTAGGAAAAAATGACCATCATTAGAATACAGTCCCTTAAAGTAGTTGGTTGTAACCTAATTAATTTTTTCCTTTTCAATAACTTCATTTCCTCTTTCATCCCTAATTGTATTCATTGTGTTTCTTCTTTTGTGATTACTAGCAGATCTATGAAGGAAGGTAGTATTTATGTCCCCTTTAGATAGCCACTAGATCTTGGAACGCTGCTTCCAATAGATTTCTTCTCTTCTCAGAGCTTCCTACCACTTGTGTTTAGTCTTTTCTTCTTCCATCTGCAACTGGGGGTGGATATTTCTAGTGGCCAACTGGGCATGGAGGGAGTCCAAGGTCCTTGTGAGCTCCTTCTTCTCCTTAAAGTAATCCTCAAAATTATGTTTACTCCAACCTTTAACTTCTTTTCTGATGATTTCTAGTTTTTGGGAGATCCTAAACATGGAAGTACCTTTGATAGGAGTGGCCACTAGGAGTTCACTTGGTCCCTAAAGTATGGATGGGAGCACCACATAATCCCAAATTTGAAAGGGGCCAGACCAATCCTAGGGGAATCAGACCAGCAAAGGATGAGGGGGTTATGATGAGAGGTGGTCTTGGGGAGTGAGGATAGGGTGGAGGTCAAGCACAAGTCCCAAGAGGAGGTCACCAAGACCTGATCCAACTACACTTGTATACAATGGGAGCCCTTCTAGTTGTTGGACCAACTGAAGGGATTTCCTTTAAGATTAATGTCCAAAAGACCAGAGCAAGAGATAAATTCTACAAGGTGCTGCATACTATCATAATAGTCCATTAAGCCTCCACATTTTTTGAAGGGGTAGAGGGGGGTGTTGAAGTTGCCAACCATCATATAACTAGTATAAGTATCCTGATCCATACAATAGATAATATAATTCCAAAGGGACAACCTTCCATCCTGGGTATTGGGGGCATATATAATGAACAAGTTCCAGACCATCTATTTTTTCCTGAAGGTAATAGCAAGGAAGTTTATGGAGAAGGCCAGTGGTTCACCAACAATAATACTAGGATTCCAAAGAGTGGCTATACCCCTGGAAGCACCTAAGGCTTAAAAGTATGAAAACTCATCACCCAGCCAGAGACTACTAGCCAGGGAGGCAAAATTATTGAAAGATATGTTAACTTCTTGGAAGAGCAGAATATCTAGCTTATGAGAAAAAATGTATTGTTTAACAACACATTTCTTGAGGGGGTTGTTAATATGTCTAATATTCCAAGAAAGACAAATCTTTTTTTTTATTTTTAAAACTTATTTCTAAGGTTTTTTGCCTACCTTCCACAACATCCCTTGTAGTCCCTCCTGATCTCCTGGCACATTCCAATGGTCTCCCACTTGGCATTTCCATTCCCACATCCACTTTTTTGGGCTTAGTTTTCTTTTTCTACATCTTCCATTCATTGCCATCATTTTCCTCACAGTGGTTTTCACCCAGGGAGCTGGTTGAGGGAGGGTAGTTCCTTTCCTCTAGTTGCAGAGGATGATTTACAACAACCTTAGGGGACTTTATTTCGAGTGAGACCATAATAGCAAGTATTTCCACTTCAACAAGAGTGATCACACTCGTCTCTAGAGTAATCACCGAGGTGTTCTCCAATGACATAACTGTCAAAGGGGGTTCAGGACCCTTAGGTTCAGGAGTTAACTCGTCATTCTCTAGAGGGGTGACAATGTCACCCTCTTCCACCTCTAGGTTTCCCAGCTTTGGTTTTTCCAACACTTCAGCCACCAAGGGGGCTAGTCTTCCCCTTCTCTTCACCTACTACCATGGGTGGTTCCTCAGAGGTTCCCTTATCCTTGTTCTTATTTTCTCCTTCATGCATCGAGGATTTAACTACTTTACTAGTATTGCCCCTGGAATCACATTTCTAGAAAAAGAGGGTGGCATTCTCATATACTAGGGCCTGAGTCCATCTGCCCAACTTGGATATCAAAATAACAAAGTTGGGGAGGGTTTTATTCAAGGTAAATTTAATGTAGAACCTTGTAAACACCAACCTAGACTTAGAGTGGGTTGTGTGATCCACCGTAATAAAAGTGCCAAAGGACTCACCAATCCACCTGAACACCTGGTAATCCCAATATTCAAGTGGAAGAATAGGGAGGGGCACCCATACAGGAGCTATCCTACTCAGCTCAGTTGCCAGATTAAATCCAGGTTTCCATTTTGCTAGGGCAAGGAAGTGCTTACCATAAACCCATGACCCCAACAGAACAAAGCCCAGATCCTCTAGAGTGTTGAACTTGAAAAGGAAGAGTCCACCAGACATAAAATAGGCTAAGATAGATCCCTTAATCTTCCACTGGATACCCACCCACTTTTTGACCATTTCGATGGTAGGTCAGAAGTTGAAGAGATGACCCACCCATGCCAACTGGAAATAGGCCATGGTCTTTTTTACCACCAAATCAAGGAGCAATAGTTCATTGCCTTCCTTAGTCTGAATGAAGTCCACCAGGAGTGATTCTAGATTATTTTGGACCTCGCCCATGAGAGCTCCTTTCCAGCTTGTCTTTGGCGGGGATGAAAGTGCATTGGCAAAAGAGGATGCCCTTTGAGAATCTTACGTTGACTTTTCCATGACTTGTACCTTTCTAGAGGAAATAGTCTTGGGAGAAACATAGGGTCCAATGTGGGGACCTACAATGGGGAAATGATTTGAAATAGACACATGGATTAGATTAAAAACTATATAATTATGCTTAGTCATAAAATTATCAAATTCAAGATATTATTGCATCTAGGCTTGCTTGAGCCCATACAAGCTACCATTCAACTTGCAGTAAAGATGTTCTTGACCTAATTCTAAAAACCATTCATGTTGATCCATAATTAATTCATTATCCACATCTTCATGTATAAAAGCGGTCTCAACATCAAATTTCTCATAATCAAGATCCCATGTGGCCGTAAAATCTAAAACAATTCAAATTGTAGTAATTTTCACAAATAGTGAAAATATTTAATTAAAATTAACTCCTTTCTATTGATCTTAACCTTTTAGAAATAGCCTACCTTGATAATATTCCTTCCTCCATCTTCATCCTTCAATTTGTAAACTAATTTGTTCTTTAAGGCTTTTTGATTGGGTGGCAAAGATACTAGATCCCAAGTGTTTTTTTTCATTAATTTGAATCCATTTCCTCGTGCATCTTAACCTACCATTTGTGACAATCAATATCCTTGGAAGGATATTTAAATTGGTCTGGATATATTTGATTAGAAAGAGATAGTGTGGGCTCTAACTCTTCACAGAATAATAACTCTTACTCTAAAAAATTCGTAGGAATTTTAGTATTCCTAGAAGACATCCTAAATTTAGAAACATGACTCTATTTATTACTATAAGGTTCAATAATATTAATGATCCTATTATTTTTATATATATTGTATTGTACTACATGAAAAATAACTTTATTCTATATTATATTCTCTAAGGCTTCAATATTATTATTATTATTAACAAAATTAGTACTCAAAGGACATCTTTGTTAATTGAGAATAGATAAATTGGTAAAATTAAAAGAGTTTCCTTACAATTATGGTTGATCATATTGAAGTAGTGAACATAGACTATGTTTCTTCTCTTTTCATGTTTATAAACATCAAAATCATGCATTACAAGATTTGTTTTAGCAAACCACATCTTTATTACAAGGTATCCTTTTAGCAGTTGGATCTCATATTCAAAAACCATACTAATCTTCACCATAACCATAAATAGACAATATGTGGATTTATAATTTAGGTTTTTTTCTTCTTTTTGGGAACAAGAGAAAATGCTTCATAACCAAACATTCATAGATGGTTGTAAGAAATTCATTTTCCCAACCACCACTCTTCCCAGATGTCAAAATCTATTTGAGAAGGAGTATGATTAATAAAGTCTAAAGTCATATTAAAATATTTTCGCCAAAAATATTTCCATTACCCTACATTTGAAAGAATATATGGATCTCTTTACAAAATTGTTCTATTTAACCTCTTTATTACACCATTTCATTGAGTAAATAGAGAAATTCAAATTCCATTAATATAATTATCTGCATAAAAATTATAAAACTCTAATGAACATAATTCACCACCATTATCTATTTACAAAAATATGATGTTATGCCCAATTTGATTTTCGACTAAATCTTTAAAAACTTTAAATTTACTAAACACTTCCAAATTTCTTATTGAGCGTAAAATGTTAAACCTTTCTAGTACCATCATCAATGAAAGTTATAAAATAGTTAGTATCTCCAAGAGGAGTTACCTTAGTATATTTAAATACATGCAATTAAACAAGATCCAATGGTGTGGATTTATTCTCACAACCATTCTTCAAGAATGTGCTCCATTTATATTTTTCATACATGAAATGCTCATAAAAGTCCAAATTAACTAACTTTAGACCTAGTAATTATTCCCTTTTTAGCATAACATCAAGTCAATTCCTACTTGTGTATGAACCTTTGATGCCAAAGGTCTTATTTTCTATCCATGACTAACATAGAAACTCTCATATTACTATTTTTCTTTAAACCCTATAAACTACCAACTTTACTTCTCTTTACAAACCACCAATGTGGGACTAGAAAAAGTATTATTAAATAAGAGTGCAGGGGAGTCTATATTAGAAAAATAGAGTTGGAAGGAATATTTTGGTGCTAGGTTTAAAGGTATGGTTTTTTCTGTAGTTTATCATGTGGTGGACCTTATTTTAAGGGTGTGTTATATTTTAGTTCCAAATTATTTGGTTGAGAAAGGTGGTGCATTTTTTGGCTTCTCTTTGATTCGTAAATTTATTGGCCCTTATCGCAACATCAAATCTGTTAGATCTTGGGTTTCGTGAAAGTTGAAAAAGAAGAGGTAGATTGATGTTTTAGTTATGGAGAATGATTTATTCTATTTTATGTTTAACTACAAGTAGGATTTTCTCACCATTTTAGCTCGAGGACCTCATATGTTGGGTCTATCATCCCTTTCGCTCAAAACATGGGAACTTGGGTTCTCCCTTCTTGACTAGATTTTTTATGTTGCCCCAATAGGTTAGACTTCCTAGGTTACCTTTAGAATTATGGAATGGAGAGATATCTAGAGGCATTATGAATTTCTCTTCTAGACTGCTATCTTTTGATCATATTGCAAGTACAGGAAAAAAGTTGATGGATTTTTGGATCAATATGAACATCAAGCAATATAATGATTTACCAAGGAAAGTCTCTCTCTTTTTGGATTCAAATGAGTCGGGCGGGGGGGAAGGGGTGGGAATCAATTGTATGTTATTACTATAAAAATTTATTATCACATGAAAATAGTAAATGTAAATATGAAACCTAAAAAGTAACATAGATTAGGATACCGATATTTTTTCTCAAGGAAACCCTGTTAAGGAAAAATCCCCAGGGGGGATGAAACTCACAAATAATGCACTAGTAATAAAGAATCTCAGTTAAAGTATCCTTAATTATAAGTAGTAGATAAATATAGACACTACAAAGTCCCTATTAAAGAACATAATCTTTTCTTTGAGTCAGCAACCATGATAGGAGTTGATAGGATGATCCTTTTGTCACTCAGAGAAACTTGCCCAAGGTGAAGGTTATATCCATCTTTTGAAGTTAAAGCCACCTTCTAGAACCACTATCCAAATGAAAGTATATAAAATACTAATAAAATATAATAAACTGACTAACAACAACTACTTTGACAAAATAGATCCTGTTGGAGCTTTTCCTTGCAGGACCAAACTTGAATCAAAAGATGGGCTTGATTCTTAGGGTAGGCACTCAAGTTTGACAAGAAAATAGTCCAATTGATGAGGATAAAGAACATCCTCCTTCTTTGAGCTCCACATCACTCAGGTGGGTATTTCCTTATCTGCACACTCAAGACACCTTAAGATAAACAATAGGCCTGTAGATAGAATATTGTGGAATAATCTTCAAACCCCTTCAGGTAACTTGTACCCCAATGAAGCCAATTCACATGCAATAGCCCTACTTGCATAGAATGAGTCTAAAGACTAGAAAGGACCTCCTACTACTACTACCAACATGAAAGGGAAAGGTATTTGATTTGATGTTGGGTTCGAAGGGCTCCTGAGATACCCTAAGTCTCTCATAGACTCGTGCCTTATCCAATAGGTAGTAGAGTCAAATACATCACTACAACAAAGAGCTATGAAACAAGAAAGCAATACATTAAAATATGTTGATGCCTTACACCAAACATATACCATTAATCAGGTCATACTTCAACAATCAACCTGTGTACCCAAATGTGCTATCACCTATTCAAAGGATATTAACTCTCCCCTTAGAAGAGACCTATAAATAAGTAATACATTGACCAACATCCACTGGAAGAAAAACATAAGATACCCTTGATACCCCAGTTCATACACACCTGAAAACCAATCCCAAACCTAGTTGCTTCTATGAAAACAACTCTATTGCAAACACATAGGAAATGCAAATAGAAAGATGGAAACACCCTTGATGCTTCAATCAATAAGTCTGAAACTCAAATGGAGACAATCTGATAATAGTAGAAACATATTGAATGTCATGCATAAGACAAAATGTTACAACTTATATTGTATTCTCCAAAAGCCAAAAGGAAAGAGGGAACACCCTTTATGTAGAGAAGTAGAGAAAATCTACAGGAAAAGGACCCTTCATGGAACTGAAAAGGAACCCTTGGGAACCAGGATTTCAGAACCCTTACAAAGTCAAAATTACAACCATATATACCCCTGGTTATCTTGGAATCCTACACAAGTTAGGATGCATCAAGCTACGGATAACCATGGTAAGTGTTACGGTTTCCACCCACCAAAATAATTCAAAAGATCAGAATTCAATACGTTGGATAGAAAACCAAGCAACCTGGTGAAGAACAGATCTAAAATTGATCTCCAATTATGGTAATTCTTGGAATAGTGTACAGAAGATCATAAATCCACCATGAAAACCAGTCTATTCAATCACCCTACAACACGCCTCGAGCTACTCTTTGTTCATTCCTTACATAGTATAGATCTCTGCAATCAATCATCACACCCTAGACCACATTGCAATGGCAAGAAAATCATCTCTTACCAGCTCCAGTCACTTCTGCATTGAATTTTAGTCCTTTATATCATTGAGAAACCCTCAAAAATTTGAATTTTAAAAACAACAGCCATATCAAAGTGCCAGCAGCAAATCGGTGGTCATCATTCAAACTTGAATCAACTTTATATCATGACCGTTTGATCATTCCTTTTCATGGGCTTTATGATTTACTTTTTAATATAACCTCGGTCACATTTAGCAAACTGGCAACTGAAGGGAATCAACCATTCGCAGAATACTTTATACTACCACCAGATATTTTAGCAATTACGCGACTACACACTCGCTAAATCGCTAATCAATTTAGAATACCACCATCTTACCTTGCGAATGAGAGAATCCACTTAGAATTTGTCAGGCCGCCAACCTCTTCTATCAGGTCTGCTAGACCTTAGACCCCTGCCAGGGCCTACTTTGTGCCACTTGTGACAACATCATTCGCTGTCACTGCTCGATCACCACTGACACAGGACCCACCTGCCTAAGCCTTTGAAAATGGATGATGGTTGTAATAACTCGTGGCTCTGACATAACCCATGAGAACTTATGCCAACCATAGATCTTGTCCCCATCATTGACCTTTCTGACAATGGCCCCACCCTGCAGTATTCCTCATCATCCTCTAGCTCAGCCAATCAAAAACTGACACCTCAGTGATGAATCATCATGTGGTCCCACTATCCTTGGCTAACCCTTAACCTTCTATCCATTTGGTGAACACGTGACCAAAGAAACCCTCATCCATTTGTGAGAACTTTGAGAGCAACGCTAAATTGTTTGGCTACTATGCGAACACTATTTTCCAAATCGCTAAGTCTTTAGACCCTTTGCTAAAACATCACGTGAACTAGCGAACCAATCAAGCATTTTTTAGAACCACCAAAAAGACTGAGAAAATAACTAGGCCCGCATCAAGAAGATCGACGGTCATCTCATCTTCACATGGCTTGACAAGATTCCATCAGATCACACACCCACCATCAGATGAAGAATCTATCCCTACTCTAACAACCCTCTAATAGGATATGAAATCAACGGTCAGTGCATAATCTCAAGCCTTTGACAAATTTGATAAGAACTTACGCCATTCATCGATTCACTGACAATGTCAAGACCCTCTGATGCATCCAAAAACTAGGTCCCATTGACAACTGCCAATGTGTCACCTTGGACCCACTGATAGCCTTTATGAGAATCAATGGCTATCGCTATACCACTATGTTAAAGGTTGAGCATGTCATCCTAGTAGAATAATGACAACCACAAGATCAAACCAAACTTTAACCTACCTGAATGCCAAGAGAACTAGTCCCATTGACAGAATGTCCAACTCACTGTTCCTGACCAATGAAGGACTGCCATCTATGCTTACATGGTAGTGGACCCGCTGATATGAAAGGCTACATCATAGAGAGAATGAACGGTTGTCACAACTTCGCAAGCCTTTGACACATCGCTTGTGCTTTAATGATAGCCGTTAGATGTAGATGTTGTTAGAGCCAGGCCCAGGAAACACATAAGCCAAAACATTAGAAAATACTAGCGCATGAACTTAGGGAAAATTTAAAGGCCGCCGGGGTAGAAACTTAGGAAAAATTAAAAGGGACCCCGCTGGACATGAAAACCTAACCACCAAATAGCTTAAAGGACTTTAATTAGCACATGCAGATTAGGATTTTAAGTCACCCGAAAAAGTAACATGAAAATAGAATAAGGCCAGGGCATCTCAAGTTTTTTTTTTGTAACAGCTAGCAGATATGAATTTTGAACTAGGGTTTGAGCCAAAGACCCAAAAACAATTGTAGAGATGGGAAAAAAAAAGCTAGAGCCATGAAAATTTTCCTAGGTGCTAACAGCTCCAATAAAGTATAATGATCACACTACCTACTCTACATCCAGCAGTCCTCCATCCACACATTCACATCCACATCCACACAGTTCTCATCACTTTTTTCACTCTTTTATACAAGATACAAATGATTTATTAGGTTGAAAATAATTAGGGCAAATTAGATACACATGGGATCTCAGAAAATAAAATAAAAAACATCAGTCAGCTAACATACTCGATAATCCACAACTTATCTTCACACAAGGTCGAAAACACCACATCACATAGGTTGGCACCAAATAAGAACTCACAAGGTCGCACACTACAACTGACGGAATCAAGAGTGTGGTGATCAAGGAACAAGGGAAATTATTCCCTATTGAGTCTTCTATCATATCCTTAACTCACATATCATGAATCCATATTACATCCAAGTAAAAACAAAAAATTAGAGACTAAATCTTTCACAAATATCTATTCATATTCCTACGACCAATATATACCAAAACTATTGTAACTTATTCCTCACAATGAATTAACGTATGAGATATTAGTTATAAGATCAAAAAATCTTCTAAAACATACATCAAAGCTCATAGAGTCAAACATCTCGTACAAATCATGTACAACCATGATGATTCTTCCTCTTTCTATATTAACCAGTTTTATTGAAACGTTAGATAATGTTAATCTTGTGAAACATATGCTGACATCAATGACAACACATGTCATAAAAAAATACAACATTTATGTCTAAACATGGGCATGGTATTGGGATAATTAGTTTTAATGAATCCCTTTTCATTTTTTTAATTGTAAAAAAGTGGGCCATCAGGAGAAATATTTTCCTTCTAAACAAGAAAAGTCAATGACTACTAATAAAGTCTAGAAAAAAAATGAACATTTCCTTTGGACTAAAGAGAAGTATGTTCAAGGGGAAATGAAATATTATGAGGGTGATTTCAAGATTAATAACAATGATTTTAAGGTTTCTAAGGATGAGGTTCTTCTTAGGGAAACTATTATTTTTTTTAATGCTTCTCTAGTTAGGGATGATTATTTTCCCTCAATATTATTTTGTGACTCTATCGGGGATCCTAATATGTCACCTCTAGTTGGTAATCAATAGTATAATTTATTAGGAAGTCTATTTATGTATCTAATGGTAATACTTTGTAGTGGTTCAAGCATCCCTTAAGAAGTTTTTTTTTAAAGAGGAAATGTGTAAAGAAGAAAAACATTTTTCACACTAGGGAAGTGAAGATACAACAAGAGATAAGGATAATTTATATATAGGTTACCAAAGCATGGTGGGAGAGATTGAGGCCCATTTCCTTATGGTTGAAGTAATAAGTGGGAGGAAATAATGCTATGCTAATCCTTTGAATACTAAGAGAATAGTGAAAGAAGATTGTGGAATAGTGTAGATAAGCAAGTTGGAACCCATCGTCTATTTAGTGATTTTCCTAAGAGTTATTTTGTTGTTATTAGTTATGATGAAGTTATATTAATTTTCAAATTCATTTAGTAATGAGAAAAACAAAATTCAGTGAAGAAGGGAAAGCTATTCGATAAAAGAAATAAAGAACATGGAATTTCGATAAAGGAAAAGAATGTATAGGCACTAAGCACGGAAAAATTGAGCATCAAACCAAGAAGAGAAGATATTTAGCGAGCAAGAATAAAATGTTATACCAAGCATAGTAGGCTGACACAAGGAGAATCTTTAAGCACATTGAATCTCAACACCAATCAAAAAATGGTTTACAAATCTCAAGGAAATTGTATGGAAGAACAGTGGAGATTGAAACATAATGATTACACATTATTACAAGGTGAGATCTACAAATGATATTTATGTATGGAAATTTAATTAGAGGAGTAACCAATGGTAGCACCGCTTGAAGAGATGATTCTAGAACACCTAGCACTACCTCTAGAACTATATATAAATGGATCAGAGAAGTAAAGAATAAGTGTGGCATGAATAAATTGATGCAAGATAATATTGGGTTCTTGGTAATCCTATATCACAAAAAATATGTGACAGTTCTTAGATGTGATCGGTAGCTTCTTTTGTGCTCTCGGTGAAGTATTCTTGTTTTCACCAATGGGGCTCAATTACTGCTTTGTTCATTTGTTCACTGATTTGGCTCAGCTAATTCAATGAGTTATTTTTGGTCACTTGGTATTCTTTCTCACCGAGTGGTTTATTTTGGACTCATGTTGAGGCCAACTTGTTCATTCAATTTTAGTTACAGATTTAATGATTACATCGATCATTTGGAAGCATGTGGAGCTAAATTTGGGTCATCCCTTTCTCAAATTTTGTATCTAATCGATCTTAAGGTTGACCTATTTGGTAGCCTCTTGTATAAATAAAGTAGTATGTTGTATACTTAGAGCAGTTTTTTTATTAGTTTAAGGAGATAGAATCTAGAGGTTGAATCCTCACATATATTGGAGTCTATTATACTAGCCATAATCGAGAAGGCCTTACAGCCCAACATGTATGAAGTTTATGATAAATAATATATGACTCTCTCTCTCTCTCTCTCTCTCTCTCTCTCTCTCTCTCTCTCTCTCTCTCTATTTTGTGTTGTTTCTTCCATGTGTTGTATTTGTAGGAAGGTTGGTGGTCAGGTGTGCCTTTGGCCTCTTCCCTCTATCCCTCTTTGTTTTGGGGTGGTAGATTGTGATCTAACCTATAATTTCCCAGGGCTTTCAAGATGGTTCATGGGAGGCAAGATATAGATTGAGTATTTCATGATGATATAATAAGACAAATTTTTTCTAGGTTATAATCTTTTGAAACAATCATTCGTAGAGGAAGAAATCTTGATGATGCTAGTGATGAAGAAGCCAAAGATGAACAAGGTGAAGAAATATTGTTGAAGGAATTAACAAATTTGAAAGCTACACTAAAATTCAATCCTCTTGAATAGAATGAAAGGATAGATTCAGGTGAGTTGAGGTATTGGATAACTAAGGTGGAAAAGTATTTTTAATATGAAAATAATTTAGAAGAAGGGTATGTGCAGGATGATGGTATGCTAGAAAGTGGCGATGTGAAAAAGATGTCCTAATTGATAGACTCTTTGAAAAGCAACTATAACTTTCAAACAATATAATATGCTAGAATAACTAAGAGGGGGGTGAATCAGTTATCCAATGTCCCAAAACAAAATGTATAATTCAAAACAACTTCTTCAATCTCTGCTCATCAGTAAACAATAATAACATTCACTGTCTGTGCTTATACCGATTACCAGTCTAATACTATAACAGTTACCGATCAAATCTAACATGTAACATGTAAAGAATGATAACAAATCAATATCACAATCAACACATAACACAAGAGATTTAACGTGGAAACCTTATAAAGGGAAAAACCACCTGGGACCGGCAACCCAAAATTGTTCACTCTTCTGAAGTGAGGTATGTTAAGACCCAACCCTATTAAAGGTTTACAAACACACTATCAGGTGTGACCTTGTTAGAGGATTTTAGACTAGAAGTTATCATCCAACCAGCATTCACTATGGGGTTGACAGGATAACAATGTTCATTCTATGAATGATACATCATAAGACTTTCAGAGTCCACTCGGTTAAGAGATTTTGACAGTATACAATGGTTAAATATGTAACAGTAAATGACCTACCTTAATACAACTTCAATTGCAGATTACAAATCAATATTTAGTCCAAACAAATCCTTCTGATCAATATTTCACTTTAGATTCAATACTGTATCAACTTACTGTCTGTCGGTAATTGCTCTCTGTAGCTTGGTAATTGTTTTGTAGCTCGGTTCTTACTTAACCAGTATGATCAAAATGCATGAAAACCTTCTTCACGTGATATTCCTATAGCTTCTTCTTCTTCCAGCATTTTACTAAAGAAATTATGTTCTCTTATATAGACGACTAAATAATTTTCTTCTCCACCATCAGATTTTGTCACTTAACCACATTCATAGATTTTTCCACTTCAAACTTCCTCAGTACTTGTGTCAATAACATGTTTTATTCTCATCCATTAGATCTTTCCTAAATTTCATCAGCCATCGATCTCTGTAACAAACATTATCCATTACCTCGATGTAATACTCTTGCCAACTCATCAATCTTATCGGCTAAACTAATCATTTGATTCATTCTGTTCCACTTGGTTAACAAGTAAATGCATCGGTGAATGCTGCTTGGTTAATACTATGATCGGTATACACTACACTCCATCGGTGTATACTAGAAATGCTTCATTTACCGACAATACTGCTTTGTGTCTTTCAGCTCTATACTTCATCATAGATGAATGCAACATAATAAAGTCAGTATCATCAAGTCATAGACTCATCAACAAGTTACTCAATGTGTTCCTTATCCTCATCTATCATGTACATCTTTCCTCATGTAGATTTCTCTATTCTTCATCTCTTTCACCTTTCTTCAGATGTCTCAGTATAGTAACTTACAAGATAAGTGTTGTCAAATTAGTTGACATCAATGACAACATAATATTGATTTAATCATATTACATATCTAGTCAACAACTCCTCAATGATCTTGAAATCATAGATTCTTCAATCAGACTCCGAATCAGTTGTAGTCCAATAATCTCTCCCTTTGGCATTGATGGAAACTTAAGTAATATGAAATGTACCATACACATACCAAACATACATTCTACAACTTTGTGATCAAAATGTTGTAAGTCAAATAGACTTAATATGTTTAATCACTACGTTACTAAACCAACATTAGATAATATAGCTTTACCATTTTGTAGTTGTGTTCTTTTCAGTTCTCCTATTCTTGCTTATGTTCTCTGTAACTAATCTTCAATACTCTGTCTCATTCAGATTGTCTCTCCCTTAGATAATTCTCATCACTTTTCATATTATTTATCTCCCCCTTTGACAACAATGCCAAAGAAATAAATAAACAAACAAATCTGTCTTCCTCTGTATCTCTGAATACTAATATTCCAATCAGTTCAAGTTCTCAAACTTAATCACAACCTTGAACATGATTCATAGTGTGAACTATGTTGCATCAACATGAATGATCTTCTGATAAAAATAGGCTAATGAAACAACCAGATCACATTAGTGACCAATAGACAGGGGACAAACCCCAAGTCTAGGCCTCAAGTACTCAAATGTGTCCTTCGGTAGAGGCTTTGTAAAAATATCAGCAAGTTGTTCTTTAGATGTAACAAATTCTAACTTCACTTTCTTCTCTTGCACTTTTTCTCTTAAGTAATGATACTTAATAGATATATGCTTTGTCTTAGAGTGCATCATAGGATTCTTTGAAATATTAATAGCCCTAGTGTTGTCACAGTATATAATCACCCGGTCAGTGATTACCTCATTCATTCCTTCCAACACTTGTTTGATATATGCAATGTTTGAACAATTAGTAGCAGTAGCAATATATTCTTCTTTAGCTGTAGACTGAGAAATACAAGCCTTCTTTTTACTTGTCTAGGTTACAAGTCTTTCACCAAAGAAAAATGCTCCTTCAGTGGTTCTTTTTTTGTCATCCACATTTCCAGCCCAATCAGCATCGGTGTAAACTTTCAATTCAAACTTCCCTTCCTTAGGGTATCGTAATCCATAATTTTCTATTTTCTTCAGGTATCTTAAGATCCTTTTTGTAGCTATCATGTGTGATTCCCTAGGATTAGCAGAAAATCTTGCAACAATACCCATAACATGTGCTATATCTGGCGTACTGTGAACTACGTACATTAACTTACCAATCATGGATTGGTAAATTGTTTGGTTCACCTCTGTAGTTTCATCCTCCTTTGTCAATTTGTATCTAGTAGCCATCGGTGTTCCCACAGGTTTAGAATCTTCCATGCCAAAAGTCTTTAGTACTTCCTTTATGTATTTAGATTGTGTGATGAATATTCCATCACTCTATTGAATCACTTGTAGTCCAAGAAAGAACTTAATCTCTCCGAACATAGACATTTCAAATTCCTTTTGCATTTCATTAGGAAATGCCTTGCACACAAGATCTGAGCCTCCAAAAATAATGTCATCAACAAATATTTTAGGAATGATAATAGTATCATCAGTATCACCTTTCACATACAAATTGTTGTTTTCACATGTTCTAAAAAATCCAATACTTAACAAGTAAGTATGCAGTCTTTCATACCATGCTTTCAGTGCTTGCTTCAATCCATATAAAGCTTTATGTAATCTACATACCATGTCTTTATTGTCGGGATCAACAAATCCTTCAGGTTGTTCAATGTAGACCTCTTCAAGTATACCATTTAAAAATGCTGACTTCACATCCATTTGATAAACTTTGTATTTCTTGTGTCCAGCATATGCAAGTAGCATTCTAAGTCCTTCTAATCTAGAAATAGGTGCAAATGTTTCACCATAGTCAATGCCTTCTTCCTATGCATATCCCTTACATACCAATCTAGCTTTATTTCTTGTGACTTCACCATTTTCACTCAATTTATTCTTCTATATCCACTTAGTACTGATAAAATTCTTATCTTTTGGTTGGGGTACTAAGGACCAGGGTTTGTTCTTCTCTATTTTCTCTATTTCCTCCTTCATTCCATTTACCCATTCTTCATTCTCTAGTGCAACATTCATAGTTTTAGGTTCAAATTCATAGATTAGACATGTACCTTGTCTTTTTTTGCTTCTAGTCTACATTCCAACATGTCTGTCTCCAATGATTTGTGTCTCAAGATGATGTCTTCTGACAAAACTAGCCAGAACTTGATTTCTCCTTTCTTGCTCATCCTGATCAGGGTCATTTTCTTGCTCGGTAGCTCCATCTTGTTCCTCAATTTGTGTTGCCTGTTGTCCTACATTGTTTCCCTGCTGACCAGTTGTTACAACTTGCGGCGTCAATAGATACTCTGGATGTTCAATGTAAGTGAATCTACCATAGTCTTTCAGTTCCTTTGTACTTTCATCTATGTACTTGTCATCAAACTCATCAACATGAACATTAGTACTTTCAACAATCTTATTTGTAACCTTATTCAAACATTTATATGCTTTACTTGTAGTGGAATATCCCAGAAATATCCCTTCATCTCCTTTAGAATCAAATTTTCCATTTCTTTCATCTTTCAAAATAAAGCATTTACTTCCAAAAATTCAAAAATAACTTACAGTAGGTTTGTGTCCAAGCCATAGTTCATAAGGTGTTCGGTTGGAGTCCTTCTTTAGTTGTACTCAGTTAAGAACATACACAGTTGTATTGACAACTTCCCTCCAATATGTCTGAGAAACATTCTTCTATATCATTAATGTTCAAGCATAGTCAATTATAGACCTATCCCTCCTTTCAGCAATGTCATTTTGCTGAGGTGTCCTTGGTGCAAATACCTATCTTTTGATTCCATGCTCATTACAAAAATTAGAAAATTCATCAGAGATGAATTCACCTCCTCTATCAGATCTTAAGCATTTTATTTCCTTTTCGATTTCTTTCTCTACCTTAGCTTTATACCACTTAAACATTTTGAAAGCTTCAAATTTCTCTATCAAGAACATAACAGTCATCAGTCTAGTGTAGTCATCAACAAAAAGAATAAAATATCTATCACCAAAATAGCTCTGAGTTCTCATAGGACCACATAGATCGGTATGAACCAACTCAAGTATCTTCTTTGTTGAATAGTCTTTTCTTTTAAAACTAGACTTAGTCATCTTACCTTTTTGACATTCATGGCACATGGCATGATCAGGTTTTGTCAAGTTAGGCAATCCTCTAACTCTTTCCTTTCTACTAATCTTGATCATGTTGTCAAAGTTCACATGGCATAACCTTTTGTGCCACAACCAAGCATCTTCATCCTTTATTAACAAACAAGAAGACTGATCCATATCAAGATAGAATAGATTACCTCTGGATTGTGTAGCAGTTTCGACAATTCTTCCTCCATCATCATAGATCTTCACCTTTTTGCTCTCAAAAGCTAGTCGGTGGCCTGAATTGTTCAGCTGAGCCACACTTAACATATTATAGTTCAGTCCATCTACCCAGTATGCATTTTCTTATTGTAGTCTATCATTGATCATGAGTGAGCCTTTACCTCTTATCATACAAGGTGCATCATTTCCCATTCTCACAGATCCTCCATTATATTCAACAAGATGATCAAACTTCTCTACATCACCAGTCATATGATGTGTACAGCCACTGTCTATGATCCATGTATCATTTCTTCTTACTTTAGAGATCAGTGTTGTCTCTTCATGTTTTTCTTCCTCCTCTGAGTCATCTTTCATAGAAACAAATACAAATTCTATATCATCTTCAGAATCAGATTTAGTTTCAATATCTTCAGCTATGTAACATACCTTTTTTCCTTTTTCATCTCAGTTTTCTCTGTTGTAGTGTCAGTAGGCTCTGTTGACTCTTCTCCCATAGCTTCCTTCAGATCCGTCTTTGGATCTATCATCATCTTTCTTCTAAGGACATGTAGCAACGATGTGACTGACTTATTTACAATTAAAGCATTCCAAAGGTAGCTTACATCTATACCTTCCTTTTCCTTTGGGTAATCTTTCAGCCAAAAGTGCTTCAAGATCATTAAGTTCATCATCAGTATTGTCATCACTATCATAATTCTTACTATTCTTGATAGACTTTCCAATCTTCAAAGAAGACATGAAAGAAGATTCAACAAAAGGAACAACACTGTTATCAAAATTTTTTAATTCAAAGGTTGTAAGTTTACCAATCAGAGTGTCAAGAGTAAGGTTGGATGTAGCTCTTGTTTCATGAATTGCAGAAATCCTGATTGCATAAACTAGTAGCAAAGTTCTGAGAATCTTGTTTATCATTGTTTCATCATCAATCACTCCATCAGATGCTCTAATAGCATGTACCACCTCTTTGAGTCTATTTGAATATTGTACAATGTTCTCACCTTCTTTCATTCTTATATCATCAAATCTGCCTCTCAGACTTTCAGCTCGGGCTCTTTTGACATTCAGATCTCCACTGTAGATTTGTGTTAATTTATCCCACATTCCTTTTGTAGTTGTGCATGTCTTGATATCTTGAAATTCAGTGTCGGTATAGGCAGCAGAAAGTTCCATCATAGTACCATTGTGTTCATGCTTGTCCTTTAGTTGATCAATAGTTAAGGAACTAGTGGGTGGTTGTATGTAGCCATTTTCCATCATATCTAGTGCTAAGTTCCCAATTCCAAATATGTGCAACTTCATTCAGCTTTGCCATACTGTGAAGTTCTCTTTGTTCAATTTTGGTACTTCCCTCTTATACATCTTCAGACCTTTATGCTTAAGTCCTTAAAACTCTATTCCAAGCAACTAGTGCTCTGATACCAATTGTTAGAATAACTGAGAGGGGGGTGAATTAGTTATCTAGTGTCCCAAAACAAAATCTATAATTCAAAACAACTTCTTCAATTTTTTCTTGTCGATAAACAATAATAACTCTCACTGTCTGTGGTTTTACTAATTACCAGTCTAATACTATAATAGTTACTGATCAAATCTAACATGTAACATGTAAAGAATGATAACAAACAAATATCACAATCAACACATAACACAAGAGATTTAACGTGGAAACCCTGTAAAGGGGAAAACCATGTGGGACCGACAACCCAAAATTGTTCACTCTTCTAAAGTGAGGTCGGTTAAGACCTTACCCTATTAAAGGTTTACAAACACACTGTCAGGTGTGACCTTGTTAGAGGATTTTAGACTAGAAGTTATCGTCCAACCAGCATTCACTATGAGGTTGACAGGATAACAATGTTCATTCAATGAATGATACATCATAAGACTTTTAGAGTCCACTCGGTTAAGAGATTTTGACTGTATACAATGGTTAAATATGTAACAGTAAATGACCTGCCTTAATACAACTTCAACTGCAGATTACAGATCAATATTCAGTCCAAACAAATCCTTCTAATCAATATTTCACTTTAGATTCAATACTGTATCAACTTACTGTCCACCGATAATTGCTCTTTGTAGATCGGTAATTGTTCTGCAGCTTGGTTCTTACTTAACCAGTATGATCAAAATACATGAAAACCTTGTTCACATAATATTCATATAGCTTCTTCTTTTTCTGACATTTTACTAAAGAAATTTTTTTCTCTTATATAGACGAGTAAATCATTTTCTTCTCCACCATCGGATTTTTCCACTTAACCACATTCATATATTTTGCCGCTTCAAACTTCCTTGGTACTTGTGTCAATAACATGTTTGATTTTCATCTTTTAGATCTTTCTTAAATTTTGTCAACCGTCGATCTGTGTAGCAAACATTATCCGTTACCTTGATGTAATACTCTTGCCAGCTCATCAATCTTATCAGCTAAACTAATCATTTGATTCATTCTGTTCCACTCAGTTAACAAAGAAATGCATCGGTGAACACTACTTGGTTAATATTGTGATCGATATACACTACACTCCGTTGGTGTATACTAGAAATGCTTCATTTATCGACAACACTGCTTTGTGTCTTTTAGCTCTATACTTCATCATAGATGAATGCAACATAATAAAGTCAATATCATCAAGTCATAGACTCATCAACAAGTTACTCAATGTGTTCCTTATCCTCATTTGTCATGTACATCTTTCCTCATGTAGATTTCTCTGTTCTTCATCTCTTTCACCTTTCTTCAGATGTCTTGGTATAGTAACTTACAAGATAAGTGTTGTCAAACTAGTTGACATCATTGACAACATAATAATGATTTAATCATATTACATATCTAATTAGCAACTCCTCAGTGATCTTGAAATCACAAATTCTTCAATAAAATTCCAAATCAGTTGTAGTCCAACATAATATTCTTGGAATCTGAAATATACATCACATTCTATGCTTTACCTAATATAATAATAATAAACAATTGTTTCAATTTGATGAATTTTAGACTAAGTTTAGGTGGTCATACATGAGAGTTTTTATATTGAGGAAAATTTGTAGCAGAAAAATCATAATTAATTATTTACTTGGAAAAAAATACAAAAAATTATACATCACATATGGACATGACACTACTAATTTTATCTAGAATCTTATAAAAAAATATTATCATTTGATTTTGTTTAATGTGGTCAGACATACACCTACTTGTTATCTTTCTAGTCCTAATTGATAGACTTATTGAAAAATAGCTATAACTTTCATATTGTATAAGTTTTTTGAAATCCAAAATATGTGTTACATTCTATGCTTTTCGTACTACAAGAAAAATAAAAAAAAATTTCAATTTGATAAATTTTAGACTAAGTTAACGTGGTCAGACATGAGAGTTTTTGTATTCTAGAAATGTTGTAGAAGAAAATTCATAATTAATTATTTACTTGGACAAAAATTACAAAAAAAATATGTGTCAAATCTGGACATGAGTCTACTACTTATATCTAGAGTCTTGCAAAAATAAATTATCATTTTATTGTGTTTAAAGTGGTCAAACATACCCCTACTAATTATTTTTTTCTAAATTTTTTGTACTAGCACATTGAAATTTGAAATTTTCAACATATAGAATAATTGTTTTAAAAAAAAGGCCTAGTATCTTAGAAACTAAATTCAATTTTCTACAGATTCTCTTCTTACATATTTCTAATATAATATTTATAACTTGTTCAATTTTTTATCTCAACTTGCCTAAACCTAATTTTCTGAATTTTCATTGCCACTTAAGGGCCTAGTTTTGCATACCATGATCCTTCACATACCCAGAAAAGAAGGTGAAAATTGCAATTCCAAAAGTGAAAATTCACACATTCTTATGGTGGGAACATCTACAATTGGATAAAAAGAGGATTGGGAAATACAAAATCAAGCTATGTAATAAGAAAGTGAATAAATTGAAAGGTGAGTTCTTAATTTTTAATTATCATATTAACCTAGTTAGGAGAATGAAAACTTTGAGGTAGAAATATAGCTTAGTAAAATATTATACTGAAGAATTCTATAAATTAGACATCAGATCTAGACATGTTGAGGATGAGGTTGAAATAATTTCTAGATACCTGAATGGGTTAATATTTTTATTCAAGTGGAAATCGGTTTGGTTAAGTTGTAAAGTATTGAAGAAGCTTATCAGTTTTCCCTAAAAGATGAGGATAACTTGAACAAAAGATATGAGAAAAGAAAAATATGAAGTGGTGGTATATTCCCTAGTGGAAGAGGTAGAACTTATGGATACAATAGTAGATCTGATCAAGACAAAAAAAATCAGGATAAAGGCAAGACTGGGTGGAAAGGTGAAAGTTCTTCTAGTGGAAGAGGTAGTAACTACCGAGGTGGCTATAGAAGAGGTAGATTTTGAGGAACTTGTTACAATTGTGGAGGAGAAGGACATAGGTCAATTATGTATACTCATGCAAGGAATAAATTCAAGAGCAGTAGAAATGCCTTGGTGCAAGAAGACTCACTGAATGAACCAGAGAAGGAAAGTAAATTGATGGTCAGAAGAGAATTATGGAGTGAAAGTAATAAGGAAGATCTAGTAAGGAAAATTTTATTCAAGACCACATACAGAGTTGATGATAAAGCATGGAAGGTAATAATTGATAGTGGAATCTCAAAGAATCTAGCATCTAAGGAAATGGTTGCAAAGTTGTAGTTAGAAATGTTAAAACAATGGAAACCCTATCAAATTTTATGGATCAAGGATGAGAATACACTATTGGTAAGTGAACAATTTTATGTGAATTTGAAGATTGGAAATTACTATGATAAGGTGTTGTGTGATATTATGCCTATGGATTTTTGTCCTATTTTGTTGGGTAGACCTTGGTTTACTATGATAGACATGCTATATATGATGTGAGATTACATAAATATACTCTTTGGGTTGATGGCAGAAGACAAATCTTGTTACCTTTGATTGAAGAATGTGTTGGTAATGTTTGTACATCTATCAAATTTTTTTTGATGGAAAGGAGAAAGTTTTTAAAGGATTTGAAGAAGAATGATGTATGTTTTGTTGTGATTCCTAACAAACTAAGTAAGAAAATAGTGTATAGTATCCCTGAAGACACTAGTACAAAAACAACAAAATTAGACTAAAAAAACTACTAAAAATCACATATAGATGACCAATTTTGATCACATGACTAGTAATAGTTTATTGCCAGTCATTTGTAACACCACCAAATTTGTGACTAAACAAATTTTAGTCATTTGTTGGTTGTTTTGAATGATCAATTTGGCAGTATTTTTACTCATTAATTTAGTCATTTGTTGTTGTTAATTGGTCATTCATTTAATCTTGATAGTCATTTATTTAATCATTAAAATCATTAATTTGTGTCAATTGGTAATATATTTAATCATTTGTATCAACTAATTTCCATCCATTGGTAGTATATTTGATCATTTTAATCATTAATTTAGTCAATGTTGTTAATAATTAGTCATTTATTTAATCATGTTAACACTTAATTGATATCGATTGGTAATATATTTAGTCATTTGTATCAACTAATTTCCATCCATTGGTAGTATATTTGATCATTTTAATCATTAATTTAGTCAACGTTGTTAATAATTAGTCATTTATTTAATCACGATAACAATTAATTGATATCGATTGGTAATATATTTAGTCATTGTCACTCTTATGTTTCCATCTACTAAGAGTATATTTAATCACTATTATATTTTGGTTCTCATTAATTGGTATTAAATTTAGTTGTGATATAAATAATGTATTAAATTACATAAATTTAATAATGCAAAAAAAACATATATTAAACTTGAAGTAAACCATAAAAGAAATTAAAAATATATTAACATATACAAACAATATTCAACATCATGAGAAAGAAAGGTAATCTGCAATTTTAAAATATAATATGTATCAAGTAATAAAATGTCAACGTTGAGAGTATACATAATTATATCTAAAAATATAAAAGTTATTAAGAGTTTCCAACTCATTACATACACCGTGAATGTCTGGTATCTAGTGCATGATAAACATCAACTAATTCATTTTCTCCAAAAAAATTATTGGCCACTGTGCAAAGGATCCTTCTTTCTCTTTTAGACAGATCGCTGCATCTAGTTTGTCTTCATAAACAAGTGGTACGTTACTTGTGACCCTCACAAGTTCTACATTTGCATCACTCGTTCCTTTCAAGTTTTCTCCATGTATGATAGATAGTGAATGGATCCGCCCAACACCAACAGCAGCACTATCAAATGGATCCAACACTCTGACTTTATCTCCTTCTTGGAGTTCATGAATATTTTTCTGCAAAACCAAAAAGTGCATAGGTATTTATGTGACTTATTAACATAATAATTATCACATAGGTAAACATTTGACTTATTAACATAATAAAACAACCATTACTTGCTCAAATAGTACTTGCATGTGTTAAAACAAATACCATGAAATACACAACAATAAATAAAACTCACCTTGCTTTTAACATGAAGTCTTCTTTGAATATCATATAGATCCTCATCCAGTTCAACATGTTCACTATCAACATCCTTCTCAAATTGTGGAGCTTTATAGATAGGTCTATTGAGAGCGTCTTTCCCTGTATGCACAGTAGACTAAAGAGAAAACAAGTACAAGTCATATGCTGGAAGAGGGTATGATATGTAAACTTTGGCAAGAAATAAGTACAATTCTAAATTGTGCAATGAAGATAGCTAATAAATATTGTGACAAATTAACTTACATCTAGAAAAATGCAAAATCTATAATTATTTGTTTAAAATAACATTTCAAGCATGAAGATTATGATAGATAATTGACAACTATTACATTACCTCAACTTTACCACAACTATAACTGTGTTGATTTACATTCATGTCCACTAATTCATCACAATCGCTATCAATATCAGCAGCTTTGTTGGCATCAAAGCATTTTTGTGCAGCTTTGATAGAATTGCTCTGCATGTGGTTAAATTGTTAGTAGATAGATCCATGCAATGGTAGATTAAATGCAATGGTGGTATTTTCTTCCATGTCAGAAAGAACAATAGTGTATTGCAGACTGACCATCACTAGTCATCATTGCTACAGGATTATTACATCAGATAAGTGACAAATAACTCTTTAAGGTCTTATAAATAGATCAGCATATTCCCCTCTCATTATTACATAGATCAATGAGGAGTATTATCACTATACAAGAAAGAAGAAAATAAGGGGGCTAACATTATCCAAGAAATAAGTAATTGTTGTCTAGAAAGAGGAAGTTAGATCACACAAAGGAAGAAGACATCTCATCTATAATTGCAGCCAAAGTAAGGAATTAATATGACCTAAGTTAGATAACTAACTACTGATATTGTTAGTTACAAGGAAGATGTACGATTTGTTAAAATAGTAATTCAGTTTGAAAGAGTTCTGATCAAAGAGATACAACTTTTCACATCATGCCCTTTGTTGCTTAATAAGGGAAGATCATCCATTTCTTCAAGGGGCATATTTTATTGGCATATAGTCTTCATACCTGAAGCACTTAAAGGGATTTAATATAGCCAACTAAAGGAGGTATTTGTCCCCTGTTGGGCAAGGTCACAAACACATGAAAAGAAGAAATTGACAAGTAGAAACAACATCCTAGATTATTGCAAGAATAAAAGATTGTAATCAGACTAAGGCATAAACTTCTCACATAAAATTGCATGAAACTTGAGCCATTATTCAGCAACAGTGACAGCGATTAGACTCACAAGAACGGTTCGGGATCAACAAAGTAATTAAGAACCTCATGTTCATATTTTAGAGAATATATTTTTTTTAGGCTTAAGAGATGGAGATGTTTTTGAATATGTTTCAATCTGGCATCATTGCCATGAGGATTAGCTATATGAAATCTTTTATATATTTCCTTTTTCGTAAGAAACTTCCTTAATGCCATTGATGTGTATAAGTTTAATTATGTTAAACTTCTAGCATTTTACACTGCTTACAATTGTGATGAATACTTGTACAGTTACAACCTCCTAACTCTTATCAATTAGAATTCTTGTCGATCAAGAAAGGAGTTGTCTTATTTATTCATTGGTATTTTGATGGAAGATGTGTGCGAGAGTGTGTATCATTGACAAGATATGTAAAAGCCTGATGAAATGTGAATAGAGTATGTGCTCGATACAAAGTGATGCAGGAGCATCCAGACCAGGGATGAAGACATGAAGACCTAAGAAGAAAAAAAGATGTGAACATGATCTTAAGGGTCATTTGATGTAATAAGACCAATAATGGTCCATTAAATGTGTTTGTCATTTTCTATGGGAATCCAATATGTATGCCTTCAATGGCATCATTGTAAGGACAAGGGGTCATTAATAAGTTGTCAAAGAGTCCTAGAAGGTACTATGGTGTATTAATGTGGTCAAAAGTCACAAAAGTCATATTAAATGCAATGTATTTTCAAAATATGTCAAATTGGTGAAATGTTGTCATGTTAGGCCACATAGGCACTATGATAGATTCTAAGGGGTAAGTAGAGGTCTAGGGGTATTTAGATATTAAGAAAGGTAAATGAATAATAGTTTCAAAAGATTGCATAAGTGTTTGGGTCGAAGTAATAGTAGAAATGCTATTAAAAGGAAATTAAACTGTCCACTGTCAGTTTTCTGTCCCATGACAGTTACATAGGACAGTTGGCAATTAAGAAGTTTCTAGAGGATCTTTGGTTAGTTAGAGTCATTAAAAAGGTGATATATTTTTGGAATGAGGAGGTTAAGAGGGAGAGGAGATCAGAGATCCTAATGTAAAAGTCTGAAAATCAATAAAATTCTGAGTTCTCTGCTACAGAAACTGTCACTGAACAGTGATTTTCCATTTCTCTGTCTTTTAGTTGTACCTGGAACCTCTTCCTCTGTTCCTCTAGTTCTCTATGAAGATTAGTTGAAGTCAAGGATGCTTGGTGAGCTTCCTCCAACCATTACTAATGTCCAAAAAAATCATTGTCATGTCTTTAATGTTTTGTGCCTTAAAATTAGAAGCTACAGTTTAATTTATGATTCTTATATCCTCACACATTTTTTAAAGTAATTTTTCAAAAAGTATATGTATTTGTACCACCCCACCACCCCCATACTATCATCCCCCTTGATCCCTAGACTTAGGCCCTTGGTTCCCATTGCTGAAACCTATCCCACTATCAAAAATCTCCATGGAAAATAGGTTTATAGTGAATGGAAGATGTGGAACTCCATGGACATCAATCAAATCACAAGGTTCATGAAGTGTCCCCCACAATCACTTGATTTTAATTATTATTCCAAACCTTGTAACTATTTGTTAAATTAATGAACTCTGTCATAGCACAATTGTCAAGAAGTAACATAGTTCTATACACTTGATTAAGTATTCTACGACAACCACTATATACTACACCATCATATGGCCTTGTCTTCAAGGTTCAAATGAAGTCTACACCCCAACATTCAAAGTTGCCAAGGTTGAGAAGACCAGAAGGGCATAAAGTCTCTTTCAAGTAGCCTAGCAATTCATTATCATATATCATATCCGAATACCCATTCTTAACTATTGTGTTGTGGTGTTGACCAGTAGGGGAATACTTGCAAATTTACAATATTTTCCTTGCAATCGCATCAAGTCCCATGTGACTACCTACCAAATCATCACGTGCTTCTTGAAGGACACCCCAAATATCTTCTTTCATAACACATCTCTCCAATATTTGATCAAGTCGCACCTTGTATAAGAGTTCATTATCATTTGGAATGTTGTGAACTTGTGTGTTTCAATGCCAATTTCCTTCTTTCCGCAAGTTGCATGTCACTTGGAAAGACCATCATAGACCACTTGTTCTTGTGGAACTTGCCTTGATAATAGTCCAATCAAGTAAGGAGAGGTCGATGTAATGCATTTGGAATTAGTAAAGTTGGTTATTCGAATTCGAACCCACCCCCAAAAAAATTGAATGAATCTTGAACCCGAATCCAAACCAGCAACTTAGGATTTAATGGAACAACCTTATCATTCATGAACAATATATTAAAGGTAGAGGTAAAACATTTGAAGATAATCAAGATTTTATTATGCCTGTGCCTAAACAAAATTTTAGAAAGTGATGTTCTATTTTTTCCCCACTCATATGATCCAGATTGGAGGCACTTAAAGTAGAAAATGTAAAGAGTTCTTAACCTAAAATTCTATTTTGTGTTGAAATAGGTCACTCCTAAGGGTTTTCATGGAATTCCTTGGAGGAATGTGAGCCCGTTTTGAGACCTTGATGAAAAAGGACAAAAAAATTCGTAGGGACCTCAGCGATGTTGTGTTAGGAAATTACTTAAATCAGTAGGTATACATGCCTTGGCTGTATCCTTATAAACTAGGCAATAAGAAACTTAACCTTGTATAACTATGTGGGATGTTCTATCCTATGCAGTTGCATGAGATCCAAATCTAGATAGCAAACTCTAAGGTAAAGTGAGACTCTTATTTTCAATTTGCAACCTTTAAAGGTTTTGATTAATAGATTTGCAGTTCAATAGAAACTTGGAGGATTGAAGAAGAGCCTTGATTTACTAGTTACGCCTCTCAGAAAAATAATTCAGAGTCTAACTTTGTGGGTCATTGCAATTAGTTTAAATTCCTTTACCAAAGTAAAGCTATCTATCCTTTACCAAACAGAGCTATCAACCACATCCACAAAGCATAGGATAACGAAACTTAATATTAATCACCTGGCATCAGTTTTCTGAGTACCAATTTCTATAACTACATTGATACTATTGTAAGATTGACTCGCTTCATTTGCTGCTCTTCCAATCACAAATGTGAACTCTGATGGCACACTCTAAAATAAAAGACAAGTTACAGTTCATTGAGGGTAAAATCTTTTCATTTATAAATGGAATAAAATATTATTTAAGAAAATCTGGAGGTCTATCGAAATTAGATAGAACTACAAAGTGAGTTTTATGATTGGATGTTGTAAGGAGTCAACTTGGGAATGCAATTCTGAATTGCTGCTTTGCTACAAAAGATACATTGCGTACTTGTCAATGTATGCAAATATTCAATACCTGCTACATTCTCCACCTTCTCACAAGAGTCAATCACATTCTGCTCCAAGCAGCTCGGTCTGGAAAGACCTGGCAACTCCTTAAGCTCAATACACTGGTAAATACTCAGTTGTGTAGGCTTTGTAAGATCATCGGTTCCTGCCGTTCTTTCTAATACTCTGCGACATATCAAGGTGTGTCTAATGAGTGTCATTGCAGCATAATATTTCTATAGCTTCTCAAAAGAAACAATCTCAATCTGCTCCAAGCAGCTCAGTCTGGAAAGATTTAGCAACTCTTCAAGCTCAGGACACTCTTTAATGTACAACTTTTCAAGCTTAGAAACAATCTCAATCTGCTCTGAGCAGCTTGGTCTGGAAAGATTTGGCCACTCCTCAAGCTCATGATACTCTTTAATGTATAGCTTTGCAAGCTTTGTAAGATCATAGGTTCCTACTACTCCTAGCAAATCTCTACAACTTAGTTCAGATGGATCGACAAGTGTTGGCATTTTCATGTTCAATATCTTGCCACAATTATTAATTTGATTTTCTCCAAGAAGCTCATGAGGCAAGATTTGGAAACTCCTCAATCTCAGGACAATCACTAATAATCAGTTCTCTAAGATTTGTAAGATCACCACTTCTAGTACTCTCTGTGATTCTCTAGATCATGTCAGAGTGGGACTGATAAGTGTTGTTGGCAGAGTAATGCTCAATCTCTATTTTCTCCAAGCAGTCTGGAAAGCCATGGCAACTTCTCAAGGTCATGACACTAGTTAATAATCAACCATGCAAACTTTGTAATATCTTTAATTCCTGCCACATTGTGATTCTTCATAGTATTTCAAGGTAATCCTGATAAATGTTGGTGGTAGCATATATTAAATAGATTAAAGTTCAAACAAGAGTGAATTTTAGTTTTCTCTAAGTAGCTCAGTCTGCCAAGAGTGGGAAACTTCCCAAGCTCGGGACAATGAATAATACACAACCAGCTAAGCCCAATGTTATGAAAAGCTTCTAAATTAGGCATACTTGACTGTCTTGACAAGTACCAGATTTCATTTATTCAATTCCCTTGGAGAGGATTATAATCTATGTTCCAGTTCCACCAAGTTTCTGGGATGGGGATGGCAGAAAGTAGGGAAACATGTTTCTGCTGCTAGGCTGTTGTCTAGCTATTTTTGTGCTATTTCTATTAATCGAAGTGGTAAAAGGGTGGTGGCCTTGTATTGTCCTTTTCAGTCCCTCATCAAAAATAAAATTTATGAATAGTTCTCATAAGACTCGTAAAATCTCATGAGTTTTAACTTAGTTTGAAACATGATACATGTGGAACAAGGTGAACAAAGAATAATAGTAAAAGATTTGACAAGTGAATATGGGAGGATGATATTTCCCATCCCCTTCAATGCCAAAGGAAAGCTTCAATTTAAGAAAGGATCCATTCCATAAATATAACATTTATTGATCTTGTCCTGATAGATATAGTGAGTGGGTAGAAGAGCAATGTAAGGATGGAAAGTGTTTACTTGGCACTGCTGAGAGTTCTGATAAAAAACTTTAGGTCACTAAGAGTGGGGGTTTGGGTGGGGGTGGGGGTGAATTAGTGACAAATCAAACTTTCTTCTTTTGTTATGTTGCACTTAAGTATGATTGTAAACTTAAATCCAATTTTCAAAACAAAAGAACTTTACAATATAGTATGCACAAAATCAAACTCTCATCTCTAGGACTCAACCAATTCTTCTCTGTAATCATGAACCATTAAGATGTAAACAAAGTTCAATCAATGATAAATTTATCACTAAGAAAGTAAGCCTTGAACATGAATACAAGATTCAATCAATAAACACTTATCACTATGAGAATAAATCCTTATACAAGAATCAATCAATGCAAAACCTTATCACTTTTAACTGCCAAAAATAGTCTGGACAATCTTATTTGACACTGAAGAAAAGAGAGAGCTCTTCTATTGCAGGCACAACTCAATCTCTAGAAAAGAACAAAGATATCAATTGGGTCACTAACAATGACTGGTGATGCAGGAGCATCCTGGGTGTAAGAGCAATCTTGCATCACCCAAAAATATTTCTATTTTTGTATTCAATAAGGGCTATTTTGTGCAGAGCTACTATTTATGGAAAGTTACTATTTTTGGTAATTTTTGTATGTGCTCAGAATGATCTAATTTCTTTCTTGGAGGTTCATTTTGGTCATATAAGTCTGCCAGTAAAGTTTCATTGCCAGATCAAGTGTATATTGGAAGATATTGAAGATTTTCGATATTGGCAGCAGGGTACAAAAACTTTGAACTCAGTTTTGAAGAATTTAGAGGCCTCGGATGAGGTTGAAAATTTGGGTGACAGGTGCTTGCGCCAGTCAAGCCTGCAGAGTGCTTCGTGGCGTTTCTGAAATGGGGTTATAATAGCCGATCGGGTCAACTGGTGATGACTTATGGTCTTCGGAAGTTGGGCCACCTGAAATGGCAGAAAATAATTTTTTTCAAAATTTCTGTTCGGGTTTCAAAGGTTATCTTGAGCCGACTATGATGTAATAAAATGTAAAATAAAATAATTCTAAGTTTGGTCGGCCTTATTGGCTAAAATTCTGGAACCTTCCCAGGGGGTGGAAAATTGCCTATATAAGGAAGGCTGTATTATTGTCTTAGGAGTTCAGAATAGTTCTGGGTAGTAGATTTGGGTATTGATTCGAGGATTTGTCCTACAGAATATTGTAAGGGAATGCCCATGTGGCTTTGCATATTGTAATTCTGAAAGTTTGTAATTCCACATTTGTGGAGATAATAAGAAGCCAATTTTCTGTTCTTGCATATTATTGTTGTTATTTCTCTATTTCTCTTATGTGGTTCTGGTATTAACGGGAGCACCCTTCATCAGGTGGTATCAGAGCAGGAGTTCTTGAGTGTGTAAACAGATCATCGGCTGTGAGGCAGTTTGCACTAGGACCGTGGCTAGGGTTTTAGCGTGCATCGTGAAAATGCCTCCACGAAGGGAACGTGGTGGAAGAGCTAGTGTTGTAACACCTGAGGTTAGAGAGCTACAGAGACAAGTACGAGCATTACAAGAAGAAATTCATAGACGAATGAATCTTAATGCCAGAGACGAAAGCGAGGATGAAGCTGAAGAAGAATATCAAGAAGGAGAAGCTGAAATTATGAACCAGGAGGAAGAAAGACTTTTTCAGGCGATTTCCAAGATTGGGAAAAGACCTAAGATTGAGGTTCATACATTTTCTGGAAATCTTAACCCAGAGGAATTGATCGACTGGATCAATGAATGTGAGGAATATTTTGAGTATGAAGATGTTGAGGATCCTGATAGGGTCAAATTTGTGAAGGCCAGACTGAAAGGTCCTGCGAAGATCTGGTGGCAAGAAATTCAATTGGAGCGAAATAGAAGAGGGAAAGATAAAATGACAAGATGGGATCGGATGGTGGATAAATTGAAGCGACAGTTCATTCATGTTGATTATGAGCTTGATCTACTAAAGAAAATGCAAAGTTTGAAGCAAGCAGGAAGATCTGTTCAGGAGTATACAGAGGAGTTCTATCGACTCCTCATCATAACAGGCCATGCAGAAGCTGATAAGGAGAAAGTTGCCCAATACCTTAATGGGTTAAGGCCAAGCATTTAGGAGGAGTTGAATCTGGTTCGAATGAACAGTATTGAGGAGGCATACCAATTTGCCTTAAAAGTAGAGGAAAAGCTGAACAAGAAGTTCGAGAGCAGACAAAACGGAAGAGGTCACGGTGGATGATCTGGTGGACGGTCATATGGTGGCCGAAATGAAGATCTGAAAAAGAAGGATGAGGCCGGTAGCAGTCAGAATCAGCGTGGAAATAATTCCAATCGCTTCCAGGATCAGAATAATAGAGATCAGAGAGGAAGAGGAAAAGGACAAGGATCTGGAAGAGGAGGCTTCCGTGGAACATGTTTTCACTGTGGAGAAGAAGGTCATAGGGCATTTGAATGTCCTCAGTGCCAAGGCAGAATAGACAGGAGAAATGAAGGCCAGGCCAGTGTTGTACATGTAGATGAAGATGCCAGATCATCAAATTCTAAAGATGCTGAAAGAGGAGAAACGTTGATTAACAGAAGAGTCCTGTTGAGTGGTGAGAATGAACCTGAGCAAAGGAGGAGCCTGTTTTGCACCAGGTGCAAGTGTGAAGGTAAATGTTGTGATGTGATCATTGATAGTGGAAGCACTGACAATTTAGTGTCAAAAGAGATGGTGACAAAGTTGAAGCTCAAGAGACAGAAACACCCACATCCATATCAGATTTCCTGGGTACAGGATGACCACAAGGTCATGGTCAATGAACAATGCCTAGTAAAGTTCAAGGTTGGCAGATACCAAGATGAGGTATTGTGTGATATCATATCTATGGATGCATGTCATATGTTATTGGGTAGACCATGGCAGTTTGATAGATGTGTTGTACGTGATGGTCGTGCGAATACCTATTCCTTGACAAAGGATGGAGTGCGACATAAGCTAAAACCATTGAAGGAGACTAAAGAAAAAGTATGTGGTAATGCAAGGATAACTTTCGTTGATGGAAAAAATTTTCTAGATGGTATGAGGCATGAGCATGTATGTTTTGCTTTAATTCCAAAAGTTGGTAAAGAGGAAGTAGAAGATGTTCCTGTAGAAGTTGCAAATTTGTTGAATGAGTTTCAGGATATTGTATCCAATAACGTGCCTGATGGATTACCACCAGTCAGGAAGATCAGTCATCAGATGGACTTGATCCCAGGAGCGAGTTTGCCGAATAAGGTAGCACACAGAATGACACCTACAGAAAGTGAGGAGTTGAACAGACAAGTACATGAACTGTTACAGAAAGGATTGATCCGTGAGATTCTGAGTCCCGGTGCTGTACCAGCAGTATTAGCACCAAAGAAGAATGGATAATGGAGGATGTGTATAGATTCTAGGGAAATAAACAAGATCACAATCAAGTATAGGTTTCCATTGCCATGAATGGATGATATTATGGACTATTTGAGTGGAGCTGTGTATTTCTCAAAGATAGATCTGAAGAGTGGATATCATCAGATTCGGATCAGAGAAGGAGATGAATGGAAGACTTCGTTCAAGATAAAGGAAGGACTATATGAGTGGTTAGTCATGCCTTTTGGGCTAACCAATGCACCGAGCACTTTCATGCGGCTCATGAACGAGGTTCTGAAAGAATTTCTGGGTAAGTTTGTCATTGTTTACCTAGATGATATTTTGATTTTTAGCAAGACATTGGAGGAACATATGATGCATATTCGTATGGTGTTTGAGAAGTTGAGAGATGAGAAATTGTTGATTAATTTGAAGAAGTGCAGTTTTGTGAAGAAAGAGTTAGTGTATTTGGGATTTATAGTTTCAGCAGAAGGTCTAAAAATGGACCCAGAGAAGGTACAGGCTATCCTTGAATGGCCTACTCCAAGGAGTGCTACTGAGGTAAGATCTTTTCATGGTCTAGCTAGCTTTTACAGAAAGTTTATCAAAAATTTTAGCAGTATTTGTGGACCCTTGACTGAAACAATGAGAGGGGATAGAAAAGAGTTTAAGTGGACTAATGGGGCAGAAAAGAGTTTTCAATTGTTGAAATAAAAAGTTACAGAACAACCTATTTTAGCACTTCCAAATTTTAATAAGGTGTTTCAAGTAGATTGCGATGCTAGTGGTACTGCAATAGGAGCTGTTATGAGCCAAGAAGGTAAACCTGTTGCTTATTTCAGTGAGAAATTAAATGATGCCAAGAGAAAATATTCTGTTTATGATCAAATATTTATGCTATAGTTTAGGCATTGAAAAAGTGGAGGCACTATCTGCTTCCTAAGGAGTTTGTTTTGTATACTGATCATCAAGCTTTGCAATATTTGAATAGTCAAGAAAAATTGAATCAAAGGCATTTGAAATGGGTTGAGTTTTTGCAGAGTTATACATTTGTTTTGAAACACAGGAGTGGAAAGTCTAATAGGGTTGCAGATGCTCTTAGCAGAAGGCAACTATTGCTGACAGAAATGTAGATTGAAGTGGTTGGGTTCAAGGAAGTCAAAAATTTATATGCAGAGGATCCTGATTTTGGTGAAGCTTGGAAAGCTTGTACAGAACCTGTTACTCTAGACAGGACGAAATGGTTGGATTTCATCATCCAGGATGATATGCTATTCAGAGGGAGTCAGTTGTGCATTCCATGAAGTTCTATGAAGGAGAATCTCATCAAGGAGAAGCATAGCAGAGGATTGGCTGGACATTTTGGTTGTGATAAAACCTTTGGTTTGGTTAGTGAGAATTATTATTGGCCACAGTTGCAGCAAGATGTGAAGAAGTTTGTATGGACTTGCCAAGTATGTCAGATGACGAAGGGAGTGAAGCAGAATACAAGGTTGTATCAGCCATTACCTGTACCAGAGAAGCCTTGGGAGGATATTAGCATGGACTTTGTTCTTGGTTTACCGAGGACACAGCGGGGACACGATTCAATTTTTGTGGTAGTTGACAGATTTTCAAAGATGGCACATTTTATTCCTTGCAAGAAGACTAATGATGCTGTTCATGTAGCAGAATTGTTTTTCAGAGACGTAGTGAGACTTCATGGTTTGCCAAAGACCATAGTTTCAGATCGGGACACTAAGTTTGTTAGATATTTCTGGCGTACATTGTGGAAGAAGTTGAAGACAGATTTGAAGTTTAGTTCATCACATCATCCATAGACTGATGGACAGACAGAGGTGGTGAATAGGAGTTTGGAAAATTTGCTGAGATGTTTGGTTGGAGATAAGCCAACAAGATGGGATTTGATTTTACCACAGGCAGAATTCGCATACAATAATTCTATCAACAGGAGCAATGGAAAATCACCATTCTAAATTGTATATGGAAGTAGTCCAAAAAATGCATCTGAATTGAGGAAGATAGATAACTCAGAAATAAGTAGTGCTGAAGCTGAGGATTTTGCAGAACACTTGAAGAACATCCATGAGGAGGTGAGGAAGCATATTACCAAGATGAATGCACAGTATAAGGTTAAGGCAGATGAGAAAAGGAGGTATAAGGAATTTCAGGTTGGTGATGAAGTCATGGTTCATTTGCGGAAGGAGTGGTTTCCAGTTGGTACATATAACAAGGTAAAAATGAATAAGTTTGGACCATATAGGATACTGAAGAAACATGATTCAGGAAACGCATATGAGGTAGAATTGCCTACTGAGCTAAATATTTCACCAGTGTTTAACATTTCAGATCTGACAGAGTATCATGAAGGAGGTGTTGAAGATGAGATCACAGCAGCACAGTGGAGTATTCCAGCAACTAGTTCAGACACTAAGGAGATCGAAGATATACTGGACAGTCATGTTGGCAGAAGCACAAGGAACAAGACATATGAAGAATATCTGGTCAAGTGGAAAGGATGACCTGTTGAAGATTCATCATGGCTGATAAAGGAGGAGGTTAGCCGTCTTGGTTTTCCTCTGCACACCTGAGTCGTGACAGGGTCACTTCTCAAATTACCCCAGGTGTCTAATGCAGAATATTTCTATTTTTGTATTCAATAAGGGCTATTATGTGCAGAGCTACTATTTATGGAAAGTTACTATTTTTGGTAATTTTTGTATGTGCTCAAAATGATCTGATTTCTTTCTTGGAGGTTCATTTTGGTCATATAAGTCTGCCAGTAAAGTTTCATTGCCAGATCAAGTGTATATTGGAAGATATTGAAGATTTTCGGTATTGGCAGCAGGGTACAGAAACTTTGAACTCAATTTTGAAGGCTTTAGAGGCCCCGGATGAGGTCAAAAATTTAGGTGACGAGTGCTTGCTCCGGTCAAGCCTGCATAGTGCTTCGTGGCGTTTCCAAAATGGGGCTATAATAGCCGATTGGGTCAACTGGTGATGACTTATGGTCTTTGAAAGTTGGGCCACCCGAAATGGCAGAAAATAATTTTCTTCAAAATTTCTGTTCGGGTTTCAAAGGTTATCTTGAGACGACTACGATGTAATAAAATGTAAAATAAAATAATTCTAAATTTGGTCGGCCTTATTGGCTAAAATTCTGGAACCTTCCCAGGTGGTGGAAAATTGCCTATATAAAGAAGGCTATATTATTGTCTTGGGAGTTCAGAATAGTTCTGGGTAGTAGATTTGGGTATTGATTCGAGGCTTTGTCCTACAAAATATTGTAAGGGAATGCCCATGTGGCTTTGCATATTCAAATTTTGAAAGTTTGTAATTCTACATTTGATGAGATAATAAGAAGCCAATTTTCTGTTCTTGCATATTATTGTTGTTGTTTCTCTATTTCTGTTATGTGGTTGTGGTATTAAGGGGAGCACCCTTCATCAGGTGGTATCAGAGCAGGAGTTCTTGAGTGTGTAAATAGATCACCGACTATGAGGCAGTTTGCACCAGGACCGTGGCCAGGGTTTCAGCGCGCATCGCAAAAATGCCTCCATGAAGGGAACGTGGCAGAAGAGTTGGTGTTGTAACACTTGAGGTTAGAGAGCTGCAGAGACAAGTGCAAGCATTACAAGAAGAGATTCATAGAGGAATGAATCTTAATGCTAGAGATGAAAGCGAGGATGAAGCCGAAGAAGAATATCAAGAAGGAGAAGCTGAAATTGTGAACCAGGAGGAAGAAAGATTTTTTCGGGCGATTTCCAAGATTGGGAAAAGACCTAAGATTGAGGTTCCTACATTTTCTGGAAATCTTAACCCAGAGGAATTGATCAACTGGATCAATGAATGTGAGAAATATTTTGAGTATGAAGATGTTGAGGATCCTGATAGGGTCAAATTTGCAAATGCCAGACTGAAAGGTCATGCGAAGATCTGGTGGCAAGAAATTCAATTGGAGCGAAATAGAAGAGGGAAAGATAAAATCACAAGATGGGATTGGATGGTGGATAAATTGAAGCGACAGTTCATTCCTGTTGATTATGAGCTTGATCTACTAAAGAAAATGCAAAGTTTGAAGCAAGCAGGAAGATCTGTTCAGGAGTATACAGAGGAGTTCTATCGACTCCTCATCAGAACAGGCCATGGAGAAGCTGATAAGGAGAAAGTTGTCTGATACCTTAATGGGTTAAGGTCAAGCATTCAGGAGGAGTTGAATCTAGTTCGAATGAATAGTATTGAGGAGGCATACCAATTTGCCCTAAAAGTAGAGGAAAAGCTGAACAAAAAGTTTGAGAGCAGACAAAATGGAAGAGGTCGTGGTGGATGATCTGGTGGATAGTCATATGGTGGCCGAAATGAAGATTTGAAAAGTAGCAGTCAGAATCAGCGTGGAAATAATTTCAATCGCTTCCAAGATCAGAATAATAGAGATCAAAGAGGAAGAAGAAGAGGACAAGGATCTGGAAGAGGAGGCTTCTGTGGAACATGTTTTCACTGTTGAGAAGAAGGTCATAAGGCATTTGAATGTCCTCAGCACCAAGGCAGAACAGACAGGAGAAATGAAGGCCAGGCCAGAGTTGCACATGTAGATGAAGATGCCAGATCATCAAATTCTGAAGATGCTGAAAGAGGAGAAACGTTGATTAATAGAAGAGTCCTGTTGAGTGGTGAGAATTAACCTGAGCAAAGGAGGAGCCTGTTTCGCACCAGGTGCAAGTGTGAAGGTAAATGTTGTGATGTGATCATTGATAGTGGAAGCACTGACAATTTGGTGTCAGAAGAGATGGTGACAAAGTTGAAGCTCATGAGATAGAAACACCCACATCCATATCGGATTGCCTGGGTACAGGATGATCACAAAGTCATAGTCAATGAACAATGCCTAGTAAAGTTCAAGGTTGGCGGATACCAAGATGAGGTATTGTGTGATATCATATCTATGGATGCATGTCATATGTTGTTGTGTAGACCATGACAGTTTGACAGATGTGCTGTACATGATGGTCGTGCGAATACCTATTCCCTGACAAAGGATGGAGTGTGACATAAGCTAAAACCATTGAAGGAGACCGAAGAAAAGGTATGTGGTAATGCAAGGATAACTTTCGTTGATGGGAGAAATTTTCTAGATGGTATGAGGCATGAGCATGTATGTTTTGCTTTAATTCCAAAAGTTGGTAAAGAGGAAGTAGAAGATGTTCCTGTAGAAGTTGTAGATTTGTTGAATGAGTTTCAGGATATTGTATCCGCTAACGTGCCTGATGGATTACCACCAGTCAGGAAGATCAGTCATCAGATGGACTTGATCCCAGGAGCGAGTTTGCCAAATAAGGCAGCACACAGAATGACACTTACAGAAAGTGAGGAGTTGAACAGACAAGTACATGAACTGCTACAGAAATGATTGATCCATGAGAGTCTGAGTCCTTGTGCTATACCAGTAGTATTAGCACCAAAGAAGAATGGAGAATGGAGGATGTGTACAGATTCTAAGGTAATAAACAAGATCACAATCAAGTACAGGTTTCTATTGCCATGAATGGATGATATTATGGACTATTTGAGTGGAGCTGTGTATTTCTCAAAGATAGATCTGAAGAGTGGATATCATCAGATTCGGATCAGAGAAGGAGATGAATGGAAGACTACCTTCAAGACAAAGGAAGGACTATATGAGTGGTTAGTCATGCCTTTTGGGCTAACCAATGCACCGAGCACTTTCATGCGGCTCATGAACGAGGTTCTGAAAGAATTTCTAGGTAAGTTTGTCATTGTTTACCTAGATGATATTTTGATTTTTAGCAAGACATTGGAGGAACATATGATGCATATTCGTATGGTGTTTGAGAAGTTGAGAGATGAGAAATTGTTGATTAATTTGAAGAAGTGCAGTTTTGTGAAGAAAGAGTTAGTGTATTTGAGATTTATAGTTTCAGCAGAAGGTCTAAAAATGGACCCAGAGAAGGTACAGGCTATCCTTGAATGGCCTACTCCAAGGAGTGCTACTGAGGTAAGATCTTTTCATGGTCTAGCTAGCTTTTACAGAAAGTTTATCAAAAATTTTAGTAGTATTTGTGGACCCTTGACTGAAACAATGAGAGGGGATAGAAAAGAGTTTAAGTGGACTAATGGGGCAGAAAAGAGTTTTCAATTGTTGAAACAAAAAGTTACAGAACAACCTATTTTAGCACTTCCAGATTTTAATAAGGTGTTTCAAGTAGATTGCGATGCTAGTGGTACTGCAATAGGAGCTGTTATGAGCCAAGAAGGTAAACCTGTTGCTTATTTCAGTGAGAAATTAAATGATGCCAAGAGAAAATATTCTGTTTATGATCAGGAAATTTTATGCTATAGTTCAGGCATTGAAAAAGTGGAGGCACTATCTGCTTCCTAAGGAGTTTGTTTTGTATACTGATCATCAAGCTTTGCAATATTTGAATAGTCAAGAAAAATTGAATCAAAGGCATTTGAAATGGGTTGAGTTTTTGCAAAGTTATACATTTGTTTTGAAACACAGGAGTGGAAAGTCTAATAGGGTTGCAGATGCTCTTAGCAGAAGGCAACTATTGCTGACAGAAATGCAGATTGAAGTGGTTGGGCTCAAGGAACTCAAGAATTTATATCCAAAGGATCCTGATTTTGGTGAAGCTTGGAAAGCTTGTACAGAACCTGTTACTCTAGACAGGACGAAATGGTTGGATTTCATCATCCAGGATGATATGCTATTCAGAGGGAGTCAGTTGTGCATTCTACGAAGTTCTATGAGGGAGAATCTCATCAAGGAGTAGCATAGCGGAGGATTGGCTGGACATTTTGGTTGTGATAAAACTCTTGGTTTGGTTAGTGAAAATTATTATTGGCCACAGTTGCAGCAAGATGTGAAGAAGTTTGTACAGAATTGCCAAGTATGTCAGATGGCAAAGGGAGTAAAGTAGAATACAGGGTTGTATCAGCCATTACCTGTACCAGAGAAGCCTTGGGAGGATATATGCATGGACTTTGTTCTTGGTTTACCGAGGACACAGTGGGGACACGATTCAATTTTTGTGATAGTTGATAGATTTTCAAAGATGGCTCATTTTATTCCCTACAAGAAGACTAATGATGTTGTTCATGTAGCAGAATTGTTTTTCAGAGACGTAGTGAGACTTCATGGTTTGCCAAAGACCATAGTTTCAGATCGGGACACTAAGTTTGTTGGATATTTCTGGCGTACATTATGGAAGAAGTTGAAGACAGATTTGAAGTTTAGTTCATCACATCATCCACAGACTGATGGATAGACAGAGGTGGTGAATAGGAGTTTGGGAAATTTGCTGAGATGTTTGGTTGGAGATAAGCCAACAGGATGGGATTTGATTTTACCACAGGCGAAATTTGCATACAATAATTCTATCAACAGGAGCACTGGTAAATCACCATTCCAGATTGTATATGGAAGTAGTCCAAGAAATGCATCTGAATTAAGGAAGATAGATAAAGGAGAAATAAGTAGTGCTGAAGCTAAAGATTTTGCAGAACACTTGAAGAACATCCATGAGGAGGTGAGGAAGCATATTACCAAGATGAATGCATAGTATAAGGTTAAGACAGATGAGAAAAGGAGGTATAAGGAATTTCAGGTTGGTGATGAAGTCATGGTTCATTTGCAGAAGGAGCGGTTTCCAGTTGGTACATATAACAAGGTAAAAATGAAGAAGTTTGGACCATGTAGGATACTGAAGAAACATGATTCAGGAAATGCATATGAGGTAGAATTGCCTACTGAGCTAAATATTTCACCAGTGTTTAACATTTTAGATATGACAGAGTATCATGAAGGAGGTGTTGAAGATGAGATCACAGCAGCACAGTGGAGTATTCCAGCAACTAGTTCAGACACTAAAGAGATCGAAGATATACTGGATAGTCATGTTGGCAGAAGCACAAGGAACAGGACATATGAAGAATATCTAGTCAAGTGGAAAGGATGACCTGTTGAAGATTCATCATGGCTGACAAAGGAGGAGGTTAGCCGTCTTGGTTTTCCTCTGCACACCTGAGTCGTGACAGGGTTACTTCTCAAATTACCCCGGGTGTCTGATGCAGGAGCATCTTGGGTGTAAGAGCAATCTTGCATCACCCAAAAATATTTCTCTTTTTGTAATCAATAAGGGCTATTTTGTGCAGAGCTGCTATTTATGGAAAGTTACTATTTTTGGTAATTTTTGTATGTGCTTAGAATGATCTGATTTCTTTCTTGGAGGTTCATTTTGGTCATATAAGTCTGCCAGTAAAGTTTCATTGCCAGATCAAGTGTATATTGGAAGATATTGAAGATTTTCGGTATTGGCAGCAGGGTACAGAAACTTTGAACTCAGTTTTGAAGGCTTTAGAGGCCCCGGATGAGGTCAAAAATTTGGGTGACAAGAGCTTGCGCCGATCAAGCTTGCAGAGTGCTTCGTGGCATTTCTGAAATGGGGTTATAATAGCCGATCAGGTCAACTGGTGATGACTTATGGTCTTCAGAAGTTGGGCCACCCGAAATGGCAGAAAATAATTTTCTTCAAAATTTTTGTTCAGGTTTCAAAGGTTATCTTGAGCCGACTACGATGTAATAAAATGTAAAATAAAATAATTCTAAGTTTGGTCGGCCTTATTGGCTAAAATTCTAGAACCTTCCCAGGCGGTGGAAAATTGCCTATATAAGGAAGGCTGTATTATTGTCTTGGGAGTTCAGAATAGTTTTGGGTAGTAGATTTGGGTATTGATTCGAGGCTTTGTCCTACAGAATATTGTAAGGGAATGCCCATGTGGCTTTGCATATTGTAATTTTGAAAGTTTGTAATTCCACATTTGTGGAGATAATAAGAAGCCAATTTTCTGTTCTTGCATATTATTGTTGTTGTTTCTCTATTTCTCTTATGTGGTTGTGGTATTAAGGGGAGCACCCTTCATCAACTGGTCTCAAGGTGCGGATGGGCGTTATGATAGAAAGGACAATACTCTTAGTCGTAACAGTGAGAAGAAGATTGCTAATGATGCCTATGTAGATAGTCAGCATGCAGGAGAGGAACGTGGGATTGATTGTAATCCAGGGAAACTTCAACTGGTTGGGAGAACTCATGATGGAAAAGTTATGAACAGGGCAAGAGATATGAGCACTACCAGTCCAGAAGTAAAGACTGCAAAGAAAACTAAGGCAGATAATCATTCTAAGAAGAATCACATATCACTGTTTAGAAATTCCAGTGATGTGAGTACAGAGGGAGACAATGGAAGTGATTCATGGGTCTCATCTCTAAAGGGGTCTGCTAGTGACTCTCCACATTCATATGATTCAGATGCAGGAAGCAGAGACAATATATCGAAGATGCAGTCAATAAAATCTAAGACAAATTGGGAACCTTCAACTAATGGTAGGAATTTTTATCTAAAAACTACAAAGATTTTAATAATTTATTACAAATTTTGTGTGTTGTGGAGTATGTTCTATAATCTTTTAAGGGAGTCTGGAAGAACTTATTTATCAACTAATTTTCTTAAGCTATATCATGAAAGCAAAATAAGTATAAAAGAGAGTTTTATATCTAGTGATTAATACCATAGTGTGGCTATTGGATGAATTTTTTATGTAATTTCTTATAATTTTATTAACATTCCAATTGCATTCAAAATCATCTGTAATTCATGCATGAGATGCTGATGCAGGGGCATCATATGCTCATCATAGGAGAAGTGAAAGACACAATGCTAGGGGAGGATCTTCCATGAGAGGAAGAGGAAGAACAACTCAAGTTTGGGAGGAGAAGGACAAAGGTCCTAGTTCTAATTCTAGAGGAGGACCAAATCAGAGAGGTGGTAGGAGTGGACAAGGAAGAGGAAGTGGTTTGTTTACGGGCACATGCTTCACATGTGGAAAGGTGGGGCATCAATCCTACCAATGTCCTGACAAAGAGAAGAGAATACACCTGGTCCAAGAAGAAGACAAGGAAGAAATGCCAAAAGGTAATGCAGACCCTGAGACAGGAGAGTTCTTAATGTTTAGGAGAGGCAAGGAATGGACACCACAAGTAAGTATTTTCAGGACAAATTGTTTAATACAAGGTGAAGTTTATAAATTAGTCATAGATTTAGGTACTTGCAGCAATCTAATATCATGGGATGTTGTCAATGCTTTGAAACGGCCTATTCAACACCATCCTAGGCCTTATTATGCTACATGGGTGGAAGACAATCAAAATTTCATAGTGCATCATCAGACCATGGTAACCTTTTCAATAGGTGAGTACATTGATCAAATATTATGTGATGTTGTCAATATGAACTGTGCACATGTCATCCTAGGTAAAACTTGGCAAGTCTCTAGGCGAGTTGCACATGACTGCTGCACCAATGTTTATACCTTATGGAGTAATGGAAAAAATATTCAATTGACACCATTACCTTGCAAAGGGAATGAGTCTCTTCTCATAAGGAGCATCAGAGAACTAGATACTAGTCAGGTAGGGGTGGAATGCAATTGAAACAGCAGGTCATGATGGAAGACAAGGGGCAGAAAATTCAGAACTCTGTGACAGAGATTAGGACAGTGTTTCAAAGTGGTGAAGGAGTGTGGGTTGGTAAGGTATATATTGTCCTGACAAGGACAATCAAATGAGTGTACAGCAACATGGGAAAAGATAGCACTCACCCTGTCATGAGGTGACACAGACAAAGAAGGAGCAGGCAGACATAAAGACTGTCAAGACAGTCAAGGAACCCAACAAAAGAGTAGTGGTGACTGCCTCAGAGGCAGAGATCATAAAGGCTAACCCATGTTTGAATTTTTTGCATGTAGGTACTAGGAAGAGAGGGCATTTTACATTAGGGGACTTCATTCCTAAGCATCAAGTGCAGAGACATGGAGAAAGGGAAGTCATCAATGCAAGACAATGTTCTTGGGACAAGAACAACTTTCAAGGTGGTGAATTTGATGCACGGGCATCATATGCTCATCATAGGTATCTTGGAGATCCAAGGCATTCCAATGGACATGGAGCATCTTATAAGGTCAATTGGTCAATTCTTTGGCCAATCATGGCATTTGAAAGCACAAAGAGTTATAATTTTGTATGATGTCTTGATTGATTCCAATGTTGAAAAGATGTAATTGATCCATGGAATAGGATCTAGAGGTTGTTTAGGGTAGAGAAGTCATTTGATAGGGTCTAGTATGAAGTCATAATAATATCAAGTCATTTCATAAATTTAAAACATTCAATAAGTCCTTTAAAATATAGTTTATTGCTTTATAAAATTCAAATTTGGAATGTAACGGTTATATGGGCATTTTGGAGGGAAACTCCATAGTTTAAATTTTATAAAGAGTTAACATATGAGACCGGTTGGGATTAGTTGAGGGGGTCAGTTACCACCCCTCAAGTCTATAAATAATTGCTTGTACGGACTGGAAGCAGCATGGTACGAACTGTTTCTCAAAACTGAATAAAAGTGCTTTGTTTTAATAGAAATTGGCAGGAATTTCGAGTTTCTTGTTCATCTTTTGCAGTGGGATACATTATATGGTGTTTTCAGACATGTTTTGATGTAAAGATCTAAGATTTGAACCCAAATTTGTAAGTGGTTTGTTCAAATTCATTGAGTGCTGACTGTTACAGACAGTTTATTGACAGTTTTGAAGTTTCTTTCAAATAATCATGACCATTCTATGAAATGTCTTCTATTTCTTCATAGAATGGTATTTCTCTAACATGTATGAGTATTTCTAATCCATTAATGATCATCTAACTATAATAATTGGTGGCCACCAAGCATTTAAAAGGTGAAAATAAGAGGAAAAGTGAGGGGACAGTCATTATAGAGAGTGATTGGTCTTAAGGAGGATAGTATTTGAGTTTTGATTCATGATTATGATGTTGAAAATTTGATGTTTGCACTTGGAATTAGTCAAAGAAGTCATTGCACGTTTGAGATTGGTGATACTCTAGGAACAAGGGTTTATAAGGGATGAATTGGGGCTTTTGGGGTTAGGGAACCCTTAACATGAAATTGAGAGTTTATTTGTCTAATTAAAGACATTTGAGGAACCTATGAAAAGTTTGGAATCCATATCTTATGTCCTCCTATCAGTTGCTTTGTAAATGCACCATTCCTAGATTGTTGAAAATAGGGGTAGTCTGAAGAATCTCTGATATTTTCCAAAGGAGTTGCATCTCAGCCTTATGTATGTTTTGTATGAGGATAAAGGGTGTCTGAAAAGGTCATTTTTTCAAAGATTCTTTTGAGAAAATCAAAAGTTAAGTCCACATTTGTCTTGCTGCTGTCACAGAATTGAAAAGTTGCATTGACAACATTTGGCTACTTTGGGCATTTTTACTTAAAAGGTGTTGATACTAAAAGATATTGTTTGGAACATGTTATATATGCTTGAATAAACCTATTGAAGCCTTAAAACATCTTGGAGTTGATTGTTTGTAGATTATGCCTATCAGGACCTAGAAGGGTCACTTGGAACACTTCTACACTTTTGCTCATTTTGGGTTGTTTCTTGGTTCACCACCCTATCCTCTGCATCAGATGCAAACATTGTTGATATAAAGTTTGAGGCATGATTTCATTTCAGAGTTCAAGGTGTCTTTGTGGCTGACTTTAATGTTAGGTTGCCTTTGCTGGCTTCATTCCATTTAGATGATCCTTTTTTAACATCTCCCTATCGCCAAGTATCTATTAGCTAAGGAGCAACTTTCTTGGCCTCTAGCACCTTTGAAGCTGAAATGATCTTATAATTCTTAATTGTTTTGTGAGAGAATTTTTTTCCATAATATCTGTGTACTCTTCACACTATCAAATCTTTCACAGGCATGTGCATGGTAGAATTTAAAGCACCTAGTTTCTTGTTAGCCTTTATCTCAAATTGTTGTTTCTTGTCGTTAACTATTTACATGCTCCCTTTTTCCACTGCTTGCTTTGCTGAGAATCTAGTAGTTATGCTTTTTTGTTCTCTTAATTGATAATTCATTAGTAATCTGTGTTTCCTTTTTGGTCCCTTTTCATCCTACTAGTTTGAATTATTTCCTTGGGAGCATGGGAACTATGCTTAACTATCATCATATGCTTTTTTTTGAGGTTGTTTCTTGTAAATATGTCAACCATGCCTGGACCCCTATTTCAGATATATTTTCATCATTATGGAATGGGAACAGTTTGATATTTGAATTCCTTAGGGATTTTGTGTAGTTGCCCACTAATTAAAAAATATTTAAAGAGATTTTGATGAAGAATAAGAATTCTAGGAGGTATTGATGATCATCTTTTCATTCTGGATGATGAGAAGAAAGAAACATCTAATGAGGAGTATTAAAAAAGGAACTCCATAATGATAGGACTAAAAAGAAAAAGTTTCTTACTAAAACTAGATTTAAAACTAAAATAGTTTTAATAATAACTCAATCCAAATTCCATGGTCAAACAATAAGATTAAATGATTAATGATCTTAATGTGCAAACTGAAACTCAAAATTATAATTACAAAGTATAAAGTTGTAAAATACCAAATTTATATGGTGAATACAAAGTGCTGAAGTAAATACACATTGAGAAATTAAAGATCCATTGATCTGGTGATCAATTTGATGCAGTGATACTATTATTGTGTCATGGATCAATCAATCAGATGCAACACATGCTCTAGGGAATTGGGACTAGACATCTGACAGAATAAATGTATGATAGCAGCAGAATGGCCAGATGGTTTTTTATTTAGACCACCTTGGTAACTTGTCTGGAATGTTCAATCTCTTTATGATCTTCTTTCGATGTTCTATTTGTGCCTAATGGCTAGGATGATTTTATAATTCAAATCCTTAAAAAATGAAAGCACAATAATTTAAAAAGATACATGCAAGTGGTGAAGTGCTCTTCTTTGGAGGGAATTTTTCACAACTGCAGTGGTTGTTGTAGTACTGCAAGCATTCATTGATTATTGTGGAAGTGGAAACTGTGGGCTTTTTGGAGGTGGAGGACTGATAATGTTTGATGTGAGTTCAGTGACTATAAAATATATGGCTATTGATCTACTTCCAGTAGTGATATTAGGTGTCATTGGAGGAGTGTTGGGAGCAGTATATAACTACCTTCTTGAGCATACTCTGAGAATATATGCCTTAATCAATCAGTAAGTTCTCCAAGGCACAAAAAAAAAACTTCGTATTAGATTGTGGCTAAAGCAATGAAAAATTGTATGTTCCCCTATTCTTCATTTTTCTTCGTGGCATATTTTCCCCTGCATACATGTGGACTATTCTCTTTTCTAGACTTTTAGGTCTCATGCATGTCTCTAGATGAAAATATTAAGTGGAGTTAAAGAGAAACAGTGGCAGATTGCATGTGAAGCTTATTCTTATAAGTGTGTCTTGTGACAGAAATGTGAGGATATCTCTGAACTAATTAGAGAACCCACATTGTGAAATTGATGGAAGAGTACATTATTGATATTAATCAATTAGCACAAATAAATTCTTAGGGTTGGTTTGAAATCTTAAAATACTACAAACTTGGGTTAACACCTGGCAGTTGGCCATTTTCTGGAAGTATTTCCAATTAATAAGATGCCAAAATTGTGACAATGCATCTTATTTTAGGACTTGGTTATAGCAAGGCTATAGTGTGAGGGTATACCCTTAAACTCTATCCGATCATCAAACTATTCGAATGAACATACTAACAAACAACATGGTTAACAATGTGCAAAAAGGACAACAGTTTCATGCTCAATACAAATATCCTACACAATGAAGATTGCAATAATGCTATCTTCACACTCATAGAAATCAATTGACGGATGTTAAAGGACAAATCTGTCATCGAAAGATGGGAACAGTATATTCATGGATGGGATAGGAAAGAAAAGAGCTATTGATAGTAGGAAAGTAGAAGACAGTCTTAACAAGAAGCTGAATATTCATTGAACATACCTTCAACGTAGAGTTCTCTTGTGCCCAGAATTGATCCTTCGCTCTCTTGCACCCAGCATTGAAGCTTTCTAATGCACAAAAATTGTCGTTTGTCGACACCGAATGGATGTGGAGATTTTATTGCACAATCCAGCAGTTTCCATTTTGGTTTCTTCCCGCTCTCCTGCGCCCAAAATGCATGCCCTGCTCTCCCATGCCGAAAATGCATGCCTGCCTCTACGCGGGAAACTCAACCTGCTCGAAAATGGACTTGTGTATGTCGATCCTCTAATTTATTTGCAGAGTTTTAGACATTAATAGGATATTCATTTTAATAAAAGACACTTTTATATGGTGAGTATTTTTAAACTATAATTTTTTATATTTATTTATTTACTTATTTATACTTGTATAAATATATATATTAAGGCTTGTAATTTTTAATAAGATTAATATTAAAAAACATTCATATTACTATTATTTAACATTTAAAATATATAGCATTTTATTAATAACTAAAATTATTAATATAATTATATATTTTTTAAAATTTTAATAATAGATTATATACTTAATTTTAAAATAATAAATTTATTTATATTAATAATAATTATATTATAATATATAAATATACAATTGAAAATATAAAATTATAATTAAAATAAACATTAAAAATAAAAAATTTAAAAAAATTATAAAACTTAAAATTTAATCTTTAAGTATTGATGTTCCCACATTATATCTTTTAAATATTAAAAATTTGAAGTTAAACATACTTTTAAATTAATTATTTTAATGATTAAAAATTTGGATGTAGTTTTCTTTTATCAAAATGGTACCATTTTTTAGAATTCAAAAGTGTGATGCGAATATTAACTACTCTGACATATATGACATAATTGCACTGACATACTCAACATCTGTGGAGAAGTGTGCAAAACTCTGATGCAAATTTTTGGCTCTAATATAGCAAGCACCTTTCTATTGAGGATGAATAAAACTACTTAGTATTCATTGCATTTTGGTAATACTTGTACAAAGTCGAAGAACATGTCTCCTATAAAAATGAATGGAGCAATTAGCACTCATTGCATCTAAGTGATGCTTGTAGATGAAAGTCTCCATACTTCACCTCTCGAAGCATCACCTGGATGTAATAAGTGCCAAGTGTTTGGTTCATTCTCAAAAGAGATGGGTTCTTATTAACCACAATTGATGAAACATTCAATTACTTTGACTCAAAAACTAAAAAGTGGAATTTTTATCACTAATGTTTTGGGTTCTTATATTGGTAGATATGAAATTAGAGTCTGTTAAGCTTACTAAGTTTCATATCTTGTCTTTCCTTTCGATTATCATTAATCACATCATATTCTATTTTTCTTACAATTAAATTCATATCTTGTCTTTCCTAATTTTGATTTTCATTAATCACATCATATTCTATTTTTCTTGCAAATAAAATTTGATTTTTTTATAGATCCCATCAAATGTGTAATTTTTATAATTATTATAACAATTTTGAATGCATTGCATTCACTTTTTCAAATTTGTGGGAAATTTTAGTCTCATTTTCAAAAGTCTTTCAATAGAATATCTATATATACTTTTTATTTATGTTAATATCATATTTTCACACTTTACCTTATTATATAAAAATTTATATACATTTATGGATTTTTTTCCCCTTTTCTCCTATAATATATTACGTTGACCATGACACATCTATATATGTCAACCACCAAATATTGTACTATGAGGTGATTTGGATTCTCATCATGATGTAAGCAATATAATTGTACTAATTTTCAATCCTTATAATTATAATTAAGGAAAAGTGGACTAGACTGCAGTCGATTTTAATGTAATTAGAACTATTATTTGTTAAGACCCATACAACAAATTTTGTTAATTATAATTTGGCTATTCCTTTTGATAACACTATCTCTAATTCTTGTTTATCAATCGGTTTTGAAATCACCAAAAACCAAGATTTATGGCATGAGAAGGACCATGTGCATATAGTTGCTCACACAATAAGCCTACTGACGAGAAAGCATTAGCGGTCAATTGGAATTTCTAAGTCTATGATATTATATTCAAATGTTATAATTATAAATGAGGTATAATCGTTCATTTAGTCATTTTGTTTAGGTGACTAATTATGTAGTCATTAATTTAATCATTTATTTAATAAATTTTGTTTGGGTAATGAATTATTAGTGACTAGTTATTTAATCATTTAATTAGTCATTTATTTGATCATCTGTTTAGTCATTTTTATTTGTCTACACTTGTGGTTTTATCTTATGATCAAATTAGTCATGTATTTAGTCATTTATATTTGTGAAGTACAAAACATTAGTGGAATATGATCTAACTATTACATAGGAATCATCACAAAATTAAATAATTACATCCATCATAAATGTGTCTCAATCTTGGTAAAATTTTTGTAGATAGGTTTAAACTATTTGCATAGAGATATGTGTCATTGTTGATTACTATGTCATTTCTTGAACAACTCGATAAATAATACATTCCTAGTTTGTTGAATTAATTGATGCTCATTGTGTAGAATGCTCAATGTTCATTGACCTAGTCCTCGGTAAACAAGCTCAGTTAAACATTTTTTCTTTTAGTTGTAGGTTCTTCCTTGTAACTGCTCAGTATGAAGGCTTTATAAGTTCAACCAACTAACTTATTTAGTTTCTTATTCCAATCTTTACCGACTTGAATAGCTTAGATTACTGACTGATCTTACTTGATACTAATGACAACACTTAATTCTCAAATCAAGATAAAAATCTCCCCCTTTAGCATTAGTATCAAAACCATAATGTATATATTCTAAAGACTCTTAAAAAATGTTCTAACTGCATATGAGTACAAAATATAGATTCGCCAAAATTTACTAACTTCTATACTAACTCCCCCTTTGTGCATGCTCCCGATATATAGTGAAGTACATAGGCAAATACATGAGTTCCCCCTTTTTGAAATTAATGCCAAAACAAAAAATGTACTTACAACTTGTCAAATCTGTACTGATGGGGTTTTTGTAATGAAGCTAAGAGGTTTTTTCATTCCTCCTTCAAGTTGTCAAAAGAAATGTACTCAAGACTGACTTGTGCATGTATGTCAAAAATGTTTTCTAAAACTGAAATATCTGGGCTGGCTACTAATACCTTAGAATTTTTAATATGTCACTCCATCATCTTCAAGTGGGAGAGCAGCTCATCTTGTAACTCAGTGACTTGGTCACTTATGATGTCTTCCTGCTTCCTTAAGTCTTCTCTCAACCACCTCAATTCTTGTACTTTAATTATATGCTTATGAAAAGCATTAGGCTCGGTTAGACATGTGTTTACACTGGCCAAAATTTCTGCATCTATCATCTTTATGTTCTCATTGGCCTTGGCAGTGAAGGTATCCATAGTGCATAACTTAAACAAACAATTTATTATTTTTTGAGTAATAGATTCTAACTCGGTTATTTCCTCAAAATGTTTTACCTTGTTTATAGCCACATCTTGGCTGATTTTCGCTATAAGTTTTTGTTGGATTTTATCTTCTTCCCTTTCTTCAATCTATTTCTCTGCATCTATATCAAGGGCATTGATATGGTTTGTAAGAGATGCAAGTTGGTCTTGAATTGGAGTATCCTCATTTATTATTCCATCAGGAACAACATGATGAAGGACATCTCTTACATCTTCTACGATTTGTTTTCTCTTGCTCTCTTTTCTTAGCTTTTCTAGTGTTTCCTTCCTCATGCACAATTCACCATATTTCCTCATTTCCTTAGGGTCCAGAGTCCTTTGGTCACATTCAAGAATCTCATTTATTTCATCCAAAGTGACTGGCCCTTTTCCATGTTTCTTCTTCTTCTTCTTGGTCTCTTGTGGAGATGTCTTGACAAAAGGTACTAGAGCTTTTACTTCTATATTTATCTTATCTTTCTCAATTGACACATTATCATCCTTCTTCTACTGCCCAGTGACCTGAGTCTTGATCGATTGAGTAGGGGCCTCTAATGTAGTGTTGGTGGTCATTGTCTTAGTGGTGTCTTCTTGATTAGGATCTTCCACTTCTTGAGTTTTAGCCTATTTTTCCTTAGGCTCATTTGACTCAACTTTACCTTGTGTACTTGTCCCTTGCTCCCTTGTGTCCTTTTTCTAATTTGGGGTTGAGCCTTTGGGTTCCTTCTAAGAAATAATCTGAACTTCTTGAACTAAAATTTTAAGATCACCTAGTATAGTTCTTGTTGCTCGCTTGGTGGGGGCTTATTCATCTATTTGTGCTCTAGCAATGGTGATGTCCTCATCATCTTGTATATCATCAGGACCACCATTAGTGATGTCTTCAATAAGAACATCATTTGTACTTGTGATAATCAATTTCTCGGGTAGATCTTGGTACATATATTGATAACCAACTAGATACAAGTCAATAGAAATGGTAGTATCAGGTACCTTGGTGTATGATAGCTCTATAAGGTGCTTTGTGTCTAGATATGAATCATCAGAATGGATGGCTTTCCCTTTTCTCTTACTCTTCCTCTTGTTTATTATAGAAAATGCCATCTTGTCTTCTTCAGCTCGGGCTTGGAGAATAGTAGTCTATAACAACTGACTATTCTCATCAAC
>BSBK01014233.1:0-34114 GCA_027943335.1 Chamaecyparis obtusa
GTCCTCCAATTAGATCTTCTAGATTGTCCACACTAACAATCCATCCCTCCCCTCCAAAAGGGGATTTGAGTAAATAACCAAATATAGTACTTGGGTTAAGCGTAAGGTTCGTAATTTTTCTTATATCGCCACCGCCGGGAGCCCAGGTATCATATATGCCACCAAAATACAAAGCCTTAAACACTAGAAGAAAAGCACCAACACCTAGCAAGATTAGGTGAATACCTAAAATTGTGGTCATTTTGTTCCTATCTTTCCATACATAACCAAAAAATGGAAAAGATTCTTCTAAAGTTTCGGGTCCAATTAGTGCGTGATAAATACCACCGAAGCCTAAAACTGCAGAAGAAATTAAGTGAAGTACCCCGGATACAAAATAGGGAAAAGTGTCCACAATTTCCCCACCAGGACCGACTCCCCATCCTAGAGTAGCTAGATGGGGAAGTAAAATCAATCCTTGTTCATACATAGGTTTTTCCGGTACAAAATGAGCCACTTCAAATAGATTCATTGCTCCAGCCCAGAATACAATTAATCCGGCATGAGCCACATGAGCCCCAAGTAATTTGCCTGACAAATTAATAAGTCGAGCATTACCAGCCCACCAAGCGAAACCAGTGGTTTCTTGGTCACGACCAGCTAAAGTTAAAGTTCCATTAAAGAGCGTTTCCACGGGGTAGAACCTCCTCAGGGAATATAAGGTTTTCATGAGGCTGATCCTGAGCCGCCATCCAAGCACGAATACCTTCGTTCAAAAGAATATTTTTTGTATAAAAAGTCTCAAATTCAGGATCTTCTGCTGCACGAATCTCCTGGGAAACAAAATCATAAGCACGTAAGTTTAGAGCTAGGCCAACTACTCCAATGGCACTCATCCATAAACCGGTCACCGGCACAAATAACATGAAGAAATGTAACCAACGTTTATTGGAAAAAGCAACCCCAAAAATTTGGGACCAGAAACGGTTTGCAGTGACCATAGAATAAGTCTCTTCGGCTTGAGTTGGGTTAAAAGCACGGAATGTATTTGCACCATCACCGTCTTCAAATAAAGTATTTTCTACGGTAGCACCGTGAATAGCACATAGAAGAGCAGCACCCAATACTCCGGCAACTCCCATCATATGAAATGGATTCAAGGTCCAATTATGAAAACCTTGAAAAAAGAGGATAAATCGGAAAATAGCTGCTACGCCAAAACTAGGTGCAAAAAACCAACCAGACTGACCTAATGGATAGATCAAGAATACGGAAACAAAAACAGCAATCGGAGCAGAGAACGCAATTGCATTATAAGGTCGTAATTGCACAGATCGAGCAAGTTCAAATTGGCGTAACATGAAACCTATTAGACCAAAAGCACCATGAAGAGCAACGAAAGTCCATAGACCACCTAATTGACACCAACGAGTAAAATCTCCTTGTGCTTCAGGACCCCATAATAGCAGCAAAGAATGTGCCAAACTATTAGCAGGCGTAGAAACTGCAGCAGTTAAAAAATTACAACCTTCCAAATAGGAACTGGCCAATCCATGAGTATACCACGAAGTCACAAAAGTTGTGCCCGTGAACCATCCGCCTAGCGCAAAATAAGCACAAGGAAAAAGCAATAAACCGGACCAACCCACAAAAACAAAACGGTCTCTGCGGAGCCAGTCATCCATAATATCAAATAAAGTTTGTTCCTCTTTGGAAGACTTTCCAAGGGCTATAGTCATAGTAATCCTCCTATTTAACTATTCCAACCTTTTCCGAGCACCCTATTTGATAGAAAGGGTATACATTGTTTTATATTTCAAATATTTATGGACAATTTTTTATCCATCATCCCTTTCAATAAATCGGGTTTCGAAGATGCCTTATTGGCACGGATTTTATCCGGTTAAACCGAAATAATATCAATATAAGTAAATGCATGATAACCCGAAGTTGTTTCTATTCCCTTTTTTTCTTATCCTATAAATTATATTATTTATATAATATATAAAAACAGAATGCCAGAAAAGCAAGTTAGCTTTTATTCCTCTCTGCTCTTCGAGACTATTAAGAATATCAATTCTATTGAATATTATTACGTCTTAAATCTTACTCATAGTAATTTTGAGAAATACTTTATGTATCTCTATGTTTTTTACTACTACATGATTTCTACGTTCTATGAATAAATAGGAACAACAAGAAAGATTTTTGTTGCTCTACGAGCTAGAGCAAAGAACTCTATCCGCTCCTTTCCCTTTATTCAAAAAAAGGGATACTATATTAGATATAATGAAAAATAAACAGTTCCTTTGTTTTCCATTTACCTTTTCTTATCTTTTTTGATATCTCAATTCCAATCTATTTTCCACTGGTAGAATGACCAAGATAAAATGTCTTGTACATTACAAGTAAGAATGTTTGGTACATCATAATCGAATTATGGTTTTAAAGATAAAAGGAAAATGATTCCATCTAGAATTCAGACTATTTTCAATATCAGAATAACTTATATATTAATCAGTCAATGGGTTAGGTTCACTTACTTCTAATTTTTATTTAGTTTAAAAGTAATACGAAATAATTAAGAGATTTATTATGCCTAATCTTATACTATTCCTTGTCTTATTAGTACCAAGATAAAGAAAAAAAACTATATCTCAAAAAAATTCTATATGTTAGTTGTCCTCAATCATATTACATGTTCTATTCCGTTATAACAAAAAAAGGTATATTGCAGTTTTTTTGTTGTTAAAAATAAAAACTGGGCTTTATTGCAAGCAAGAGCCCTTTATCGGGCTTGAACCGATGACTTACGCCTTACCATGGCGTTACTCTACCCCCGAGTTAAAAGAGCTTTTGGTCATTTCAAAGTCTATTACATATTTGATATGTAATCAAATAATGGGGTCAATATATTAAGAAATAATTGAATATAGTTATATTGTCGATCCTGACAACACAAGAAGAATATTCAATAATTAATATGAAAAAAGATTTTTTTTATTGACAAATTCCTAGGGATTTGAATATTATGACAATAAGTAGGCCCCTATCGTCTAGTGGCCCAGGACATCTCTCTTTCAAGGAGGCAACGGGGATTCGATTTCCCCTAGGGGTACTAGGCTAGGAAAGTAATTATAATATCTAATTTATAATAACTTCCCATTTTTTCCTGGGTCGATGCCCGAGTGGCTAATGGGGACGGACTGTAAATTCGTTGGCAATATGCCTACGCTGGTTCAAATCCAGCTCGGCCCAATACCAACTTGATAGATTGAGATAGATATCAATCTATCAGGTAAAAAAGGTAATTCGTTTTTGAATCCCCTATACTCTATATAGAAAGAATTGGAACGAACAAATACTTTTGGTAGATTTGAAAGAGAAAAGTTTTACAACATACGACCCGGCACAGTTGAATTACTATGACTAATTAGTCAATAAACTGTACCTAGTGGGATTGTAGTTCAATTGGTTAGAGTACCGCCCTGTCAAGACGGAAGTTGCGGGTTCGAGCCCCGTCAGTCCCGATTCAATAAATTGAACAATTGTTTGAGCGATCCCTACCCCAAACAAGAGTAAAAAAGGAAAAGAGAGTAGACTAGAATAGATTTGATCATTTTTTACACATTTTGTGTGTGGATTCGCCAAATTATCAGCATAGATCTGAATCTTCTTTTACCCTTGAGAAATCAAAAAAGGGTATCGTAGTAAGATAGATCTGTGTTAGGAAGAATACCGCGTAGAGATCTACGCGGTATTCTCTCATATTTAACGAAAAAAAGGTTTTTAATGATTTCTCAAAAATACAAAAGATTCAATTCTATTTTGGTTACTATCCAAACTATTCTGCTCATTCCAGGGTCATGGTCAATTCTTAGGATAAGATAATTGGGAGCTATTCATTGTCTTTTTTTAATAGACATTAACATAGAAATATTTGATTGAGACAAACATTAAATGAATCAAATTGAATTTAATTTGCATGTCTAATGTTATTTTTATTAACGATAAAATTGAATTGAGTCAACCCTTGGAACTATACTAATAAGACGGTGGGATCGATCCATTAGGGGCCGGATTACTAAATCCGAGATGAATAAGAGATAATAGTATGTTCTACTAGTCCTCCATGGATTCAATCCATTTTTTTTTGAAAAAAGATACTCTATGAGATCAAATCTCGAGTTATTGTAAAACGAAGCGAAAATCAATCATGGAAGTAAATAACCTTGCATTTATTGCTATTCTATTATTCATTACAGTGCCTACTGCTTTTCTAATCGTTATTTACGCACAAACGAGGCCTCAAAGCGAACTAGAGTGATTACTTATAATCTAGAATTAGTCTAGATCGTCAGTAAAAAAAAGTAATAACGGTCGGTCTATTTTTTTGAGAAGAAGTAGTACAAAAGAAAAAGGAAAGGAAAATTTTTCCTTTGTACTACTTCTTCTACACAGATTTTGGATAAGTAGATCTAAATTCTCATTTGTCTCGTGGGGACTAATCATAATTTCTTACATATCTCTGGAAAAATTGATGTAGATAAAATATAGGTGTTATTCTGAATAGTATTTGAGAAAGTATTTTTCTTTTTCTATTTCCATTTTTTTTCAATTTATTTATAATACGAATACGCATTGTTTACTATTACATAGTAATATACAAAATTTTAAATCGTAAAGGCCAAAAATTGATATGGAAAAGACAGAGCAATAATGCTCCATATGCTTTAACATATGTATAGTTAAGAATACTATGGTTCGCTATATACAATTCTACTTCATATTTGATAAATATGAAGTAGAATTGTGTTTCTAACATGATCAATTTGATATTATTTATCATATCATTGATAATTCAATATTACTAGATCATTAATGATAGTAATTATCTATCATCGTAACGTAAAATCATTTTTTTTTTGTTTTGAACAGAACGATTAAAAATAGAAAGACTATTAGAATTCTATTAAATTCCACTTCTACCCCATACTACGAGTGAAAGAGAAAAAGTAAAAACTACCATTAGAGCAGCCCAAGCGATACCGACTATATCCATACGAATCCCTCTCTTTATAAAACTTTCTAAAAAAATAATATCATTATTGATTCTTGATGATAATGGAACTATTAAGAATAGTGCAAAGTGGAAATCCTCTACCTTCCTATTCTGAAAGAAAGCATGAGTCGATAGTAGCGACTTCTCAAAATTGTTTCTTGGAACTAATGACTCTCAACTACCTATCAGATTAGACATTAACGATAAATTTGAATTTTATCTGCTATATTAGCAATAGGACCTGAACCTATACAAGTTGTCTTCAAAAGACATGGATACAAATAGAGATTTTTAGATTTGTTTACGCTACCAAGGCGACACCCAGATTTGAACTGGGGATCGAGGATTTGCAGTCCCCTGCCTTACCACTTGGCTATGTCGCCATCCCCACATCTAGTTTAGAAAAGATATTTTGCTTTATCTATCGGAGATGATATGTAGGGTATTTCACATCCTTCTTTATAACTCGGATATGTCGTATAACCAATTTAGAGTCCCTCTAGTATAGAATAGGAATTTAGAGTACCCAATAGTATACTAAATTCACATTTGTCTGTCAATAACTAGAGAATTGATAACTATAGAAATATTCCCATCATATATCATATATTATAAGAAAAGGAAATAGCTTCTTTTTCTTTTCTTTTTTTGATATAGTGAACAAAACATGTCAATTTTTTGTCGAATTTATTCTATTCGTATAGATCAATGAGGAATAAATATCGAAATATATAATATACTTTATAATATAGGATAGCAAACATTCAATGCGATTAGAAGAAAATAAAGGAATATTTACAATTCCCCAATTTGGTAAAATACAACTTGAAGGATTTTTTCGTTTTATCAATCAAGGCTTAATAGAAGAAATCAATAACTTTTCAAAAATTGAAAGCCCAAATAAAAAGATCAAAATTCTTCTTTTTGGGAATGAATATAAATTAACAGAACCTTTCATTAAAGAGAGAGATGCTGTATATATGTCTCTTACATATAACTGTCAATTATATGTACCAGCAAGATTGATTAAGAAAACTAAGAAAACTCGTGAAATACAAAACCAGATTTTATATCTGGGAAATATTCCTTTGATGAATTCTAAAGGAACTTTTGTAATAAATGGAAATTACAGAGTCGTGGTCAATCAAATAGTAAGAAGTCCCGGTATTTATTACACTTGGGAACGAAAACCGTCGGGAAACATTATCTGGATTGGCACAATAATTTCAGATTGGGGAGGAAGATCAAGATTAGAGCTCAATAAAAAAACAGAAAAGATATGGATTCGTATAAACAAAAAAAAAAAAATATCTGTTTTACTTTTTTTATTGGCTATGGGTCTAAATTCCGAAGATATTTTTAACTATAAGAATCTTAAAGCATTTTTCCAATATTCAAAGGAGTATGATACATACTACGATTGGTATGGCGGGAAGCGGAAAGCTATTTTGAAACTTTATAAAAAACTCTACATAAGTGACGAAAGTGATGAAGAAGAAGAAGAAGAAGAAGAAGAAGAAGAAGAATTTGAGTCTATATATGAAAAAGTAACAACATTTTTTCGAACGAAATGTTTATTAGGAAAGATTGGTCGACGAAATCTGAATAAAAAACTAAGTCTTGATATACCCGAGAACGAGATTTTATTATTACCGCACGATATATTGGCTGCTGTGGATTACCTTATCCAAGTGCAATTTGGAACGGGTACACCCGATGATATAGATCACCTACAAAATCGATATATTCGTTCTGTAGCAGATTTATTACAAGAGCAATTACGATTAGCTCTATATGATTTCAGAGAAGCAGTTGAAAAAACTATATTATCTGCATCAATCAATCTTAAAAGGAGAATAACTCTTATTAAATTGGAAACTTTAATTCCATTAACGGATACTTTTCAGGATTTTTTTGGTTTACATCCTTTATCACAATTTTTGGATCAAACTAATCCGTTGGCAGAAATAGTTCATAGTCGAAAAGTGAGCTCTTTGGGCCCTGGAGGATTGACAAGTCGAACGTCTACTTTTCGTACACGGGATATTCATCCTAGTCATTATGGACGTATTTGTCCGATTACGACATCCGAAGGAATAAATGTTGGGCTTATTGGATCGTTATCTATTTATGCAACGCTTGGTCATTACGGCTCTTTACAAAGTCCATTCTATAGGCTCTCTAAGAGATCGAACAAAGACCATATGGTTTATCTATTACCGGGAGAAGATGAATACTATCGGATAGCTATAGGAAATTCTCTGGCATTAAATCAAGGGGTTCCAGAGGAACAATTGACTGCAGCTCGATTTCAACAAGAATTTTTATTTTTTGCATGGGACCAAATTCATTTCAGAAGTATTTTTCCTTCCCAATATTTTTCCGTTGGAGTTTGCCTTATTCCTTTTATCGAACATAATGATGCGAATCGTGCTTTAATGGGTTCTAATATGCAGCGTCAAGCACTTCCACTTGTTCAACCTGAGAAGTGTATTGTCGGAACTGGATTGGAGGGTCAAGTAGCTTTAGATTCAGGAAGTGTAGCTATAGCCAAACAAGGGGGAAAAATAAAGTATATTGATGGTGAAAATATCATCATAACTTCATCTGTTGCTCGAGCCAATATAGAAACAGAATTGATTCTATATCAACGTTCTAATAGTGATACTTGTATGCATCAAAAACCCCGAGTTCGCCAAGGGGAATATGTAAAGAGGGGACAAATTATAGCAGACAGTGCAGCTACAGCAGGGGGAGAACTTTCTTTGGGAAAAAACATCTTAGTGGCCTATATGCCATGGGAAGGATACAATTTTGAAGATGCAATACTTATTAGTGAACGTCTGGTCTATGAAGACATTTTTACTTCTTTCCAGATCGTAAGATACGAAATTGGAGTTTATTTTACGAACCAGGGCCCTGAAGTAATAACTAGAGAAATACCTCATTTAAATGCTTACTTACTCCGTCATCTGGACGAAAACGGCATTGTAATGATAGGATCTTGGATAGAAACAGGTGATATATTAGTAGGTAAATTAATACTGGAAGCAGAAGAAGACTCACTAATAAATACTCCAGAAGGAAAATTATTACAAGCTTTATTTGATATTAAGGCACCTACTGGAAAAGAAAATTGTTTTAGAGTCCCTAAAGGTGTAAAAGGTCGAGTTATCGATGTGAGATGCTTTCAAGAGTTCGAGGAGGAAGACGATTATCTCGGTGATATTGTAGAAAAAGTTCATGTATATATTTTACAAAAACGTAAAATACAAGTGGGTGATAAAGTAGCGGGAAGGCATGGTAATAAAGGTATTATTTCAAAAATTTTGCCCAGGCAAGATATGCCTTATTTACAAAATGGAACACCAGTGGACATGGTATTAAATCCATTAGGGGTACCTTCACGAATGAATGTAGGACAGATTTTTGAATGTTTGCTTGGTTTAGCAGGAAAACTAATGAACAAACATTATAGACTGGCGCCTTTTGACGAAAGGTACGAGCGAGAAGCTTCTAGAAAACTAGTATTTTCTGAGCTTTATAAAGCTAGCGAGCAAACAGCTAATCCATGGGTATTTGAACTTGATCATCCTGGAAAACATAGATTAATTGATGGAAGAACAGGAAAGGTTTTTGAACAACCTGTTACAATAGGAATAGCTTATATATCGAAATTGTGCCATCAAGTTGATGACAAAATTCATGCACGTTCTCGTGGACCTTATGCGCTGGTTACACAACAACCTCTAAAAGGAAAATCCTCCAGAGGAGGGCAACGAGTAGGAGAAATGGAAGTTTGGGCTCTAGAAGGTTTTGGTGTTGCTTATATTTTACACGAGATACTTACTTTCAAATCTGATCATATGGACACTCGTGAAAAAATATTTGGTGCCATTTTCAACCGAGAACCAATGCCTAAACCTAGCACTTTTACAGAATCTTTCCGATTGCTCAGTCGAGAACTACGATCTTTAGCTCTAGAATTGAATCATACTATTCTATCTGAGATAGACTTTCAGATAGATAAGAAGGAAGTTTGATCAAAATAAATCAAAATTTATTTTTTATGAGTGACCAGAATAAACACGAACAACTTCAAATTGGATTAGTTTCTCCCGAGCAGATTCTCGCTTGGTCTGAAAGAATATTACCTAATGGAGAAAGAGTCGGACAAGTGACTGCAGAACAGACTTTAGATTATAAAACTTATGAACCAATAAGAGATGGATTATTTTGTGAAAGAATATTTGGACCTAAGAAAAGGGGAGTTTGTGCTTGTGTAAAACCTCCAATGATGGAAAATGAGAAGGAAAACTACGACTCCAATTTTTGTACTCAATGTGGAGTTGAACTTGTTATTGATCCTCGAATTCGAAGATATCGAATGGGATACATTAAATTGGCATGCCCAGTTGTTCATATTTGGTATTTCAAACGACGTCCCAGTTATATCGCGAATCTATTAGATAAAACTCGTAAAGAATTAGAAGACCCAGTATACTGCGATGTGTGACTTGATCACAAGCTCCGATTATACAGATCCATAGGAACTGTCATCCTATTTAATCTAATTGGGATGCCCTTAGCTCTGACACGCCCCTCGGCAAGAGGGGCATGAAGCTCAGAATTAGAAACATGTTGATAAAGAGGAATGAATCTAGGGTTAATATCTTGTATATTATGAAATTAAATTGCTAATTGGACTTCGTAAAAATACTTCTTTTATTAGAAAGAAAGAAACAAAATGGAATCCAAAATCTGTTTCATTTTTCTTTTTATTCTAGATCAAAAAGAAGATATGGTTATAGGAGTCTATTCATCGCACATATGCTTCAAATAGTATTGCAACCATCGAAGTAAAACAGAAACCTACAGGATCAATTAATAAAGAGATACAGACAAGTAAATCCCATATGAATTTCAAATAAATTCAAGGTCTTTCACAAAGAAATGTATCGGGAGGAGACTGCTCACTAATTCCATATTTATGTCATAATACGAATTGTAAACCAATAATTGAATTCACTTGGAACTTGAGCAAAGAGTAACTATTTAGTTTTATCACTTGGGAACGAAAACCGTCGGGATACATTACCAGAGAGCAAAAAACATTTTTTGCATAATGATACATAATCACTTTCCATTTTGGTATAGTTACTTGAGCCGGATGAGAGGAAACTTTCATGTCCGATTCTGAGGGGGGGGAAAAAAGATTGTAAAAACCTATCCAAATGTTTGTATTACTAGGCCCACAGCTAACAAGCCAACTTTATTGCGATTTCAGGGAGAACTTCGTGAATATGAGTATAAATCTTGGGCAAAAGATATTGCTTCTTATCTCTCTTGGGATTTTCCGCTATTTCAAGAGCGAGAAATTGCCACTGGAGGAAAAGCTATCAGAGAACAATTAGCTGGTCTAGATCTGCAAATGATTATAGATCATTCATATATAGAATGGAAGGAAATAGATACGAAAATATCTATATTATTCTCATCGGAGGAGACAGAAAACGAATTTTCGAATCAATTCTCGGACTCGGAGGAGACAGAAAACGAATTTTCGAATCAATTCTCGGACTCGGAGGAGACAGAAAACGAATTTTCGAATCAATTCTCGGACTCGGAGGAGACAGAAAACGAATTTTCGAATCAAGACTGTCCTTTCAAAAAACTATATAATAATATGAAGAAAAAACTTTTTTCACTTCAAATAAGAAAGGATCGTTTGGTTAGACGAATGAAATTTGCTAAATATTTTATTCAAACAAATGTAGAACCACAATGGATGGTTCTATGCCTATTACCAGTTCTTCCTCCCGACCTGAGGCCAATGTATCAATTAAATGAAGGTGGAGTGATTACTTCGGATCTCAATGAACTTTATCTAAAAGTTATCCGTCGAAATAATAATCTTTTAGAATCCGTAGAATGGACTCGTGCATTTCTACTACCAGATTTATTGTTTGATCAAAAGAAATTAGTCCAAAAAGCCGTAGATACACTTCTTGATAACAGTATAGGCGCACAACCGGTGAAAGATAGTAAGGATAGACCTTATAAATCGTTCTCAGATTTCCTCCAAGGTAAAGAAGGAATATTTCGTGAAAGTTTACTTGGAAAACGGGTCGATTATTCAGGTCGTTCTGTTATTGTGGTAGGTCCCCATCTCTCATTGTATCAATGTGGATTACCCCGAGAAATCGCAATAGAACTTTTTCAAGGATTTTTAATTCGTGATCTAGTTGAACGACAGATTGCCCCCAATCTAAGAACTGCTAAATTTTTAATTCGAGATAGGAAATCTATTATATGGAACGTACTTAAACAGACTATCCAAAGACATCCCATATTGTTAAATCGAGCACCCACCTTACACAGATTAGGAATACAAGCATTTCTACCTGTTTTAATAGAAGAACGTGCCATTCGGTTGCACCCATTGGTTTGTGCAGGATTTAACGCCGACTTTGACGGAGATCAGATGGCTGTCCACGTACCTTTATCTATGGAAGCTCAAGTCGAAGCTCGTTTACTTATGTTTTCTCATCTCAATCTTATCTCTCCAACTATAGGAGATCCTATTTGTGTACCGACTCAAGATATGCTTCTAGGACTTTATAGATCAACTCTTCAAAAAAACCAGGGCATTTATGAAAATAGGTACCACCCGAATAACTCAAAAAAGAAGATCGTCTCGCCTTCGTTTTATAGCTATGATGATGCACTTAAAGCTTATGAACAAAAACAAATTGATTTAGACAGTCCTTTATGGCTCCGATGGAGGAGAGATATAGATACCTCTATTATTAATTCAGTAAATCGAGAACTTCCTATCGAAGTTCAATATGAATCTTTAGGTACCTTCTACGAAATCTATGATCATTTTCGAATAAGAAAAGGTAGAGTGGGGGAAATACTTAATAAATACATTCGAACAACCGTTGGTCGTATTCGTTTTAATCGAGAAATAGAAGAAGCTATAAAAGGCTTGTGGACTTATGATATCCGACAAGAACTGTCACTATTCAGAATTTAATGTTATTCATTTTATGATCCTTTCATTCATGCAGAGATAAAGATTAAGGAAGCCTTCGAGCTTAAACCCATTGCTGATTTCTGCTCCCCAACCCAAAATGGGGAGATTTTATTTTATTCAAAATGGAGATATTTTATTTTATTCAAAATGGAGATATTTTATTCTTATGACACAACCTAAATTCAAAGTGCCTTTTCCTTTTGAAGTGCCCTTTTTTAATAAAGGGATGGATAAATTTGTTATGAAGCACCTTATTAGAAGATTCGTAAATCAATTTGGAATGACATATACATCACATATATTAGATCAACTGAAGATTTTAGGTTTCCAGCAAGCTACCGATGCAGCTATTTCATTAGGAATTGATGATCTTTTAACAACACCAGCTAAACTATGGCTTATCCAAGATGTGCAGCAACAAGGGTTTGCTTCGGAAAGACAGCATGATTATGGAAATGTACATGCAGTGGAAAAATTACGTCAATTGATTGAGATATGGCATGCTACCAGTGAATACTTGAAACGAGAAATGAATCCGAATTTTAAGATGACTGATCCTCTTAATCCAGTACATATGATGTCCTTTTCAGGAGCTAGAGGAAGTCTATCTCAAGTTCACCAATTAGTAGGTATGAGAGGATTAATATCAGATCCTCAAGGAAAAATTGTGGATCTACCCATTCAAGGAAATTTATGCGAAGGACTTTCTTTAACAGAATATATTATTTCATGTTACGGTGCTCGTAAAGGAGTTGTAGATACTTCTATACGAACAGCAGATGCTGGATATCTCACACGTAGACTTGTTGAAGTAGTACAACACCTCGTTGTACGTAAAGTAGATTGTGGTACTATCCAAGGTCTTTTTGTAAATCTTATTCAAGATCAAGAAACAATAAAAAATCAATTTGTTCTACAAACACTAATTGGTCGTGTATTAGCAGACGATGTATATATAAACGGAAGATGTATTGCCACGCGCAATGAAGATATTGGGATGAAACTTGCCAATCAATTATATTATTTCCAAATACAACCAATATATATACGAACCCCTTTTACTTGCAAAAGTATATCTTGGATTTGTCAATTATGTTATGGTCGGAATACTATTCATAGTAACTTAATCGAATTAGGAGAAGCAGTCGGCATTATTGCAGGCCAATCAATTGGAGAGCCGGGAACTCAACTAACATTAAGGACTTTTCATACTGGTGGGGTCTTTACGGGTGATATTGCAGAACATATACGAGCCCCGTTCACCGGAAAAATGGAATTCAATGAAAATTTAGTTTCTCCTACCCGCACCCGTCATGGGCACCCTGCTTATATATGTCATAATAGTTTAGACGTGACTATTGATAATCAATATGAAGTAAAAAACTTAACGATTCCGCCAGAAAGCTTGCTATTCATTCAGAATAATCAACTCGTGGAATCGGAACAAGTAATTGCCGAGATTCGTGCCAAAAAACCCCCCTTTAAAGAAAAAGTCAAAAAATATATATATTCTGGCCTGACAGGAGAAATTCACTGGAATATCCCTATACAGTCTCATTTAATAGACAAGACAACTCATTTATGGGTATTATCGGGAGGTATATATGAATCCGCTTTTCATAAAGATCAAGATCAAGTGGATATTCCAGAACTTCTTCTTTACAAACATAAATCACTTTCGAATTATTCAGTGGATCAAGTGAAACACGAATCAGTTGACTCAAACTGTTTTGAAAAAGGGAAAAAAATCTTGAATTATCTCGAAACTGATCGAACCATACCTAACAAACATCAAGACTCTATCGATTGCACCATTCTTTTTGAAAATACCAACAATATGAGGGTAAAAAACGAACTCATCGTACCATTATGGTGTGATAAACAATGGGTAAAGCGAAGAATCCCTTGTCCTTATTTAATTCTTAGAATCCCCAGAGAAGGTATTCTTTATAAAAATGACAACATTTTTGCTTTTTTTAATGACCGTTTTTCGATGGAAAAAGAAAGGAATTTTCTTGAAAATCAATTAGACGGAAAGCCCAGATTAAAAGTAAAAAAGGCTTATGCTTCTCTTATTTCAGTAAGAACAAATACGATCATTATCAATATGATTCAAATTAGCTTGCTGAAATACCCTTTTTTCAATATGGCAAGTTCTCCATTTTTGTTTCATAACAAATTAGGTCACACTAATTCTTTTTTTTCGAATGATCAAAGTCAATTACTTAGTAAGGGAACTATTCGTTCAGTACCTAATAAGAATAAAAAAGAGAAATCTTTTCTCATTCTTTCTCCTTCTGATTTTTTGCAAATCGTTTTGTTTAATGATTTAAAATGCTTAAATACAGTAAAAAAGTCGGATGCAAATAAAAAAATACCATTGTCAGGTCTCCTGGGTCATTTACATAGTATTGCAAATCGTTTTCCAGACTCTCATTTGATGACTTATAAAAAAGTGTTACTAAATGAACATTCAATTTCTAACTATGACTCGAATACTTTTCAAGGAGCTAAATGCTATTTTATGGACGAAAAGAGGGGAATTTATAAATTTGATTCATGCAAGAATATTATTTTCAATTTCTTCAATTTGAATTTGTACTTTTCCCTATCCAATTTTTTTGAAAAAACATTTCCAGTAGTCAGCCTTGGACAATTTTTTTGCGAAAGTATATGGATATCCGAAGATAAACAACTCCAAGGATCTGGTCAAATTGTAGTTGTTCGTGAGGAATCTTTCATCATTAGATTATCTAAACCCTATTTGGGTACTCGAGGAGCAACTCATAATAGTTATTATGGGAGAATTCTTTACGAAGGAGATACATTAATCACTATGTCATACGAAAGATTAAAATCCGATGATATAATTCAAGGTCTCCCTAAAGTTGAACAATTGTCAGAAGCCCGCTCGAATACTTTAATATCGAAAAATCGAAAAAAAAAATTTAAAGAATTGAACAGACATCTAGCAATATTTTTTGGAAACTTTTGGGGGTCATTCACCAGTGTTAGAATAACTATGGAGGATAGTCAGAATCAGTTAGTCAATGAAATTCAAAAGATTTATCGATCCCAGGGGGTACAAATTTCTGATAAACATATAGAAATTATTGTGCGCCAAATTACATCGAAAGTTTTAGTTGTAGATGTCGAAAAGTCCGAAAATCAAAATTTTGAAAATGGACTAGATAGTGTTTTTTTACCCGGAGAACTCATTGGATTATCACGAGTCCAAAGAATGGATCGTGCTCTAGAAAAAAGAATAAACTATCGAACCATTTTATTGGGAATGACAAACGCATCTCTGAATACTCAAAGTTTTCTATCGGAAGCAAGTTTTCAGGAAACTGCTCGGGTCTTAGCTAAATCTGCTCTTCAAGGTCGTATTGATTGGTTGAAGGGCTTGAAGGAAAATGTTATTCTCGGGAGAATGATACCTGTTGGTACTGGATTCAACTCTTTGGAAAAACGGAGTAAAATGGATCCGAGAATGAGGAACAAAAGTATATTTATCAATAAAGTGATAGATTTTTTCTTTGATTATGAATATAAAGTTTTATCGCAAAAACAAAAAAAAAAAGTGAAAAAAAAACTAGTTAAAATAAAAAAGAAAAAATCAAAACGAGCAGTCAAAAAGTCATTTTTATACAATAAATAAAGAAATAGAACAAATTTACTTTATATTATTGTATAAAAATAAAGAAAAAATCAAATGAATAATTGTACCAAGTACGTTACGGCAAGCAATCTAACCCATTCCATTGGAATGTAGATATTTCAGTTCATATTAAAAAACAGAAAAAGAAAATGACGAAAAAAAATTGGAACATCAATTTGAAAGAGATGGTAAAAGTAGGAGTTCATTTTGGTCATGAAACCAGAAAATGGAATCCTAAAATGGCACCTTACATTTTTAAAGAACGTAAAGATAGTCATATTATAAATTTGACTTATACCGCTCGTTTTTTATCAGAAGCCTGTGATTTTGTGTTTGATGGAGCAAAAAGAGGAAAACAATTTATGATAGTTGGTACAAAACATCAAACAGCTGATGCAGCTAAATTAGCTGCTTTAGCAGCTCGATGTCATTATGTAAATAAAAAATGGTTCGCGGGTATGTTAACTAATTGGTTTACTACAGAAGCAAGACTTGAAAAATTCAAAAATTTAATGAAAAAAAAAAATACGGGAGGATTCAATCAATTTACGAAGAAAGAAGCAGCAATACTCAAGAGAGAATTGAACAAATTGCAAGAAGATCTAGGAGGTATTAGATACATGACAAAATTGCCCGATATTGTAATAATTCTCGATCAAAAAGGAGAATATACTGCTATTCGGGAATGTAGAACTTTGGGTATTCCAACAATTTGCTTAGTTGATACAGATTGTGACCCAGATCTCGTGGATATCCCAATCCCAGCCAATGATGACGGGAGAGGACCAATCCGACTGATCCTAAATAAATTAATTTTAGCAATTCGCACGGGTAGAGCATTGTAATTCTATCAAAAATGAATTAAAAAATAAAAAAGAGAAGCTAAAACTAAGTTGGTTACTATTCCCAAATCTTATAGAATAGATTAAGATAAAATATTTGTATAGAAATAAAGAAATCTTCTTAATCAATCAAATAATCATTCCATTATTTTATTTCGTAGCCTGACTGATGATAGTGAAATAATTGAGGAATCGGTCATTGAACCAAAATAATTTCTTTTTGAAATTCATCTTTATATAAAAAGGGTAATATGGATATTCTACAATTTCCTATTAACACGCTGAATTTTTTCTACGAGATATCCGGTGTGGAAGTAGGTCAGCATTTTTATTGGCAAATAGGCGGGTTCCAAGTTCATGCACAGGTACTTATAACTTCCTGGATTGTAATTGCTGTCTTATTAAGTTCAGCTACTCTAGCTGTTCGAGACCCACAAATCGTTCCGAACGGAGCTCAAAATTTTGTGGAATATGTTCTCGAATTTGTTCGGGACTTGGCTAGAACTCAGATTGGCGAAGAAGAATATGGTCCTTGGGTTTCTTTTATAGGGACCATGTTTCTATTTATCTTTGTTTCTAACTGGGCAGGTGCTCTTTTTCCCTGGGGAATTTTTCAATTACCTCATGGGGAATTAGCCGCACCTACAAATGATATTAATACTACAGTAGCTCTAGCTTTACTCACATCAGTAGCTTATTTTTATGCAGGTCTTACAAAGAGGGGTTTAGGCTATTTTGGTAAATATATTCAACCAACCCCAATACTTTTACCAATTAACATATTAGAAGATTTTACAAAACCTCTATCACTTAGTTTTCGACTTTTTGGAAATATATTAGCTGACGAATTGGTAGTTGCCGTTCTTGTTTCCTTAGTACCTTTAGTGGTACCTATACCTGTAATGTTCCTAGGATTATTTACAAGTGGCATTCAAGCTCTAATCTTTGCAACTCTAGCCGCAGCTTATATAGGCGAATCCATGGAGGGTCATCATTAATTGGACTCAGTCTATTAATTCATAAAAATTTGATATATATATATATATATGTAACGTGAAATGTTCTTTCGATTTTGATTCTCCCTTATATAGTCATAAATGAAAATACTTAATCTCTAAGATCTTAGTAGAAAGATTAAGGATCACTAATCCCGTCGATAAAATCGATAGATAGAATAGATCATATTTGTAGATTCATATCTACATAATAAGATGAATAGGTTTACTAATGTTAATTAGTCTAGTAAACTATGTATGTACCCCGGTTTGGAACAATTACTCGAAGGGATACATACATTTTATGTACATAGTTTGTATTATGTTACATATATATGTATATATGATCTATATAGACTCATATATACATATTCATTATTTAGAGACAGAATATTTCATTTTTGAAATGAAATAAAAAAAATCTGTCTCTATTTCATCTTAAAAAAGAATATAATAGTAATAAAATAATTTTGTAATACCATTTTGTCGGATCGGAATTGAGTTGTTTTCAAAGAAAAGAAATTGTTCTCTAGTTGAACGTGAACAATCAAATCAATAGATAAAACTATAATATTATCCATCATTTATTAATCTAAGAGGAGATTACCATGAATCCTTTGATTTCTGCTGCTTCCGTTATTGCTGCTGGATTATCCGTAGGCCTTGCTTCTATTGGACCTGGCATTGGTCAAGGCACTGCTGCGGGACAAGCTGTTGAAGGTATTGCAAGACAACCGGAGGCGGAGGGTAAAATACGAGGTACCTTACTACTAAGTTTAGCTTTTATGGAAGCTTTAACTATTTATGGATTAGTTGTAGCTCTAGCACTTTTATTTGCTAATCCATTTGTTTGATCTCGGAGACCAAAATCCGTTTCCTTCGGGATTTGAAGGACCCCCCTCTATAAATTTTCTTGTTCAGCCAATAGGGGAGGGGCTGATTCAAAATAATGGACTTATACTTGGTCAGAAAGACTTGCGACACTCGAAGAAGTAAATAGATCGAGCAAAGTTTTTTTTGTTATTATATCCTTATTTATCGTTATGCGGGACCTGGGACTTACTAAGTACTCGGAATCTGCTTATCCAGCCAGAATATCGAGTCGGAGAAAAAACTTTGTAAAAGTATCCTTATCTATGAGGGGAGAGCGTATGAAAAATGTAACTGATTCTTTCATTTCCCTAATTTATTTATCTTCCGCTGAGGGTTTCAGGTTAAATACCAATATTTTAGAAACAAATATAATAAATCTCAGTGTGGTGCTTGGTGTACTAATCTATTTCGGAAAGGGAGTGTGTGCGAGTTGTATATTTGAATAATCTAGCTGGATTCAACCAACTGCATTTTGTAGATAGAAAAGTGCATGATCTCAACGAATTACTTCTAAAAGGGTCAAAATAAATATGGAAGAACTATAGCATTTCGTAATTGATTGGGAAATTTTTTTACCAATCCCAACCAACAAGAGAAAATCTTTAGAATGGTTAAAGCTAAACTGCTTGAAGTCCAAGCACAACTGGGTACTCTTTCCACCGCTGTGCTAATATGAGATGGGTTCAAAGGCATAGTTGGAGGTTGATCCGATATATAACATTCATATTAATGGAATTATTCAATCTATCTACTGAAAAATAGTCCTAATCTCCCATCCAATTTTTTGGGTTTAAATGCGGAACCGACGACCTACACAAAAGCGAATTTATTCAAGAAAAAGTAAAGAGGAAATACGAAAAGAAAAAACAACAACTCAGTTGATAATAAAAAAACCCTTTTGGCAAAAGAGCCCTTCGTAGATTTCGGTCTTTGATAGATTGATCTTATTTTGACATAATATGAACGAAAAGGGTAGGCTTGGTAAAAAAAGCCGAGCGGGAAAGCCGAATGAATCGAAAGGTTCGTGTTCGGTTTGGGAAGAGATTATTCGTTCAACTTATGAATAAATAATCTACTTTCATTAAGTAATTTATTAGATAACCGTAAACAGAAAATATTGAGTACTATTCAGAATTCTGAAGAACTATGTAAAGGAGCTGCTAATCAGCTTGAGCAAGCCCGGGCTCGCTTACGGGAAGTAGAAATGCGAGCGCGCGAAATTCGGATAAATGGGTACTCTCAAATAGAACAAGAAAAAAAGGATCTTATCAATCTTGCTTCTGTTAATTTGAAACAATTAGAAAATTTAAAGAATGAAACCATTCACTTTGAACAACAAAGAGTAATTGAACAGGTTCGACAACAAATTTATAACCAAGCTGTCCAAAGAGCTTTAGGAACTCTGAATAATCGTTTGAATAGCGAGTTACATTTACGTACGATCGAGCATAATATCGACCTGCTCCTAGCCATGAAAAACATAACTGATTAACGTTATATATATTATTCAAATTAAAATCTCTAGATTATATATACTAGGTCTTATTTTTCAAAAGAGAATTAACTAGTGTTAATGGTAACTATTCGACCCGATGAAATCAGTAGTATGATACGTAAACAGATTGAACAATATAATAACGAGGTCAAAGTTGTTAATATTGGCACTGTACTTCAAGTAGGAGATGGCATTGCTCGTATTCATGGTCTTGATAAAGTAATGGCAGGGGAATTAGTAGAATTTGTAGATGGTACAGTAGGTATTGCCCTAAATCTAGAATCAGATAATGTTGGAGCTGTATTAATGGGTGATGGCTTGATGATACAAGAGGGTAGTTCCGTGAGAGCAACAGGAAAAATTGCTCAGATACCAGTAAGTGATGCTTATTTGGGTCGAGTTGTAAATGCGCTAGCTCGACCTATTGATGGTAAGGGGAAGATCTCATCTTCCGAATCTCGATTGATCGAATCTCCCGCCCCAGGTATTATTTCAAGACGTTCTGTATATGAACCTCTTCAAACGGGTCTTATTGCTATTGATTCTATGATCCCTATAGGACGCGGTCAGCGAGAATTGATTATTGGGGACAGACAGACCGGTAAGACGGCAGTAGCTACAGATACGATTATCAATCAAAAAAATCAGAATGTAATATGTGTTTATGTCGCTATTGGTCAAAAAGCTTCTTCCGTAGCTCAGGTAGTTAATACGTTCCAAGAACGCGGTGCAATGGAGTATACCATTGTGGTAGCGGAAACTGCAGATTCTCCTGCTACATTACAATATCTTGCTCCTTATACAGGAGCAGCTTTAGCCGAATACTTTATGTATAAAGAACAACATACATTAATCATTTATGATGATCTTTCCAAACAAGCACAAGCTTATCGACAAATGTCTCTTCTATTAAGAAGACCACCTGGCCGGGAAGCTTATCCAGGAGATGTTTTCTATTTACATTCTCGTTTATTAGAAAGAGCAGCTAAATTAAATTCTCAGTTAGGTGGAGGGAGTTTGACTGCTTTACCAATAGTTGAGACTCAAGCTGGAGATGTCTCAGCTTATATTCCCACTAACGTAATTTCCATTACCGACGGACAAATCTTCTTGTCAGCTGATCTATTCAATGCAGGAATTCAACCTGCCATTAATGTTGGTCTTTCCGTATCTAGAGTAGGATCCGCAGCTCAGATGAAAGCTATGAAACAAGTAGCTGGAAAATTAAAATTAGAATTAGCTCAACTTGCAGAGTTAGAAGCTTTTGCACAATTCGCTTCTGATCTTGATAAAGCTACGCAAGATCAATTGGCAAGAGGTCAACGATTACGCGAGTTGCTCAAACAATCTCAATCAGATCCTTTGACAGTGGAAGAACAAATAGCTATGATTTATACCGGAACGAATGGATATCTAGATGTATTAGATATCGTACAAGTCAAAAAATTTATTCTTAAGTTGCGCGAGTATTTAGTCAAAAATAAACCCCAGTTTGGAGAAATTATACGTTCTACTGGGACATTCACGGAACAAGCAGAAGATCTCTTAAAAGAAGCTATTCAAGAAAATATCCAACTTTTTCTTATGCTCAGAATAGGATAAAAGGGCTTAATCATCACATTTACAAAGCATAACGAATTCTTACGTCCAATAGGATTTGAACCTATACCTAAGGTTTAGAAGACCTCTGTCCTATCCATTAGACGATGGACGCTTTATTTTCATTATTCCTTGAAATACTTTATCGATCGGGAATAAAAAAGTATGATTTTTTATTCCATCCACAACGAGATTCGGGAACGAAAGAGAAAGAATAGATAGGTAACACGGGTATGAAAAAACATTTTGAATAAGGAATATGGATGAGCGGGTAGCGGGAATCGAACCCGCATCGTTAGCTTGGAAGGCTAGGGGTTATAGTCGACGTTGATTAACGCCTCTAATTCAGAACCGAACATGAAAATTTCATTTCATTCGGCTCCTCCATGAGAGAGAGATAGAAAGGGGGGTCTAATGAAAAACGATTATTTACATAATACATAAATATTTTTGCTCTGCTCCATAACATCTATGTTAGTTTAGATGTAGTTCTTTCCTCTTAACTTCAGGTGAACAACCTGAAATAGAAAATACCTATTCACTTGAGAGATGATCCCTATAGAAAGATAAGATTGAATAATATTGGACTCAAAAATCTTTCTAATTACTTCGTTCCCTATTTCTACTGATTGCGATCCTAGAGGAAATCAAATTTCACCGAGCTCAAACAAAATCACGGTGACTAAAGTAAACCAAAGTCACTGTTATCTAGCTATTTGACTTCAACTTTTGCTATTCTAGCAGTTGAACATTTAGTTACGATGAAAAAGAATCTTTTGATATCCATGGATCTTTGATTGATCCGATTAGAGAGATCGGTCTAATCCTTGAAAATATTCTACATTCTGTTTCGCCATCTTGGATGGAATGGAAAATATGGTCGTTTTATCATTCCAAATTCAAATTACGAGAATGCGCACAATTCCTTTCCTAAATCAGGGTATTCATAGGAGAGGTTTAGAACCTCTATAGAAATAGAGTTTTTTCAAAATATAGACGAGAGTTGAAAGATCCTTCAACTCTGTTGAATATAATGATAGAACGAATCACACTTTTACCACTAAACTATACCCGCCACAATTTCATTGTATCATACAGATCGATTTTTTGTCCAATAGGGAAAAGAAAAAAGTAATTATTCAGTAAATCGAGAACTTATTTAGATTCTAATAAGACAAGTTCCTATCATCATATTTTCCTATTCCTGAAAATTCAATAGCAGATGGTTTCTTTTCACTCTGTCCCTTACCTTATTGTTTTGTTTTTACTCTTGCAAGAATAATCCTTAATCCATATTATAAGTAATACCCTATTATTCATTTTATTTAGTAACTATTATCATTATCATTATATATAGTTGTTATGCTTATTAAACACATTCCTTAGAATTGTTCAAGTAATTTTGAATTAGTTTTTCTTTATGACAGATATAGAAAATGAAAATTATGATCATTTTCATAAAATAAAAATGATCCACTCTTAGTCTTTGAAATCTCTTTTTTACCCTTCCAATATGATCTATCCATTTTCAATCTAGAACATCTCATCCAGATTAGAACCTGAAACAGTTGGAATTATTCAAAAAAAATATAGAAGTGCTTATCTATTATCTTATACTGATATATAATACAAAAAAGGAAATAAAGAAATGATATCACAAGGTCAAATTTTGATAGCCCTTTTTATTGCTTTTACTTTTATAACAATTATTTTAGCTTTCAGATTAGGTAGAGCACTGTATTCTTCATAATTTGGTCAATTATTCCTTATCTAGGAAAGATAATGGCCTGGCCAGATACTGGCCGGGCTAGAGAAAGCGAAAAATTGTTTGGAACGGAATAAAGAAATAGAATTGGATTCTCACAACTGTTGGTCTTTATTTAGTGAAATGCTATATTCATTTTAGATCTGCCATCTAGGAGAGATGGCTGAGCGGACTAAAGCGGTGGATTGCTAATCCGTTGTACAAACTATTTGTACCGAGGGTTCGAATCCCTCTCTCTCCGTTCAGTCACTTGAGATGACTCCTCAAAACCTATAGAAATAGACCCTTTTACAAAATCTACTTTCTAATCTTTTTTCATCACTATTCTTTACGCCCAGGATTTCGTCCTGGATCGTTTGATAGGAATCCAAAGATAAAGAGAGAAACAAAAAATATCACTACTGTGTAAACGAACAGCTTAAGAGTAAGCATTATGTAATCTCCGAGATTCTTATTAGAAAACGGAATAGATTATCAATTTTTGTATCATATATTGGCATTGGCCGAGCAAAGAAAAAAAGCAGATTCAAAATTGAATCTATTCTGTTTCTCTTTTCTTCTTTGCTCGGAATTGAACAGGATAAATAGGAATTCGAGTACTAATTAAACTATCCTAAACTTGTTTAAGAATAAAATTTGGAATCAATAGATCAATTATCATCCTTACTCGTTCTTTAGAATAAATATCAAAGAGATGTTCTCTATTAAATAAAAATGACATATTCTAATCACTAGCTAATCACCCAAACTGCAACTGTGATGCAGTTGATATTGACTAAAGGTATTAAGATCTGTTGAGAATAGATGTATCACAAAATAAACATCAGAACAAGGAAAAAGAGTTTTACATCAATTTGGTTAATGAAAATGATCCAGTTAGAATGTAACTATTCTAACTATTTAACTAATAAAATGAGAGAAAAAAGATATGTTTTTTCGTATCAAGTTAAACAAAAATCAATAAAAACTTTTTTTTGTAGGATTATCGTTATCGAAAACTTACGGCAGCTTGCCAAGCAAAAGCTAATAAAAAAAAGAACAGAGGGATAATTGGCATTATATTAACAATTGGATCAAAAATCGCATAAGCTTCAGGCAATTTGGCAAAAAAGGGATTATTCAAATGAAAAGCGGCATCGTCTAGACAAATATGGAAGTTGAGGATAACTGACATTTTGATTCTCCGATGAATAAAAATGATGTAAAGATCCAAAAGTATTTGGCCAATCAATCGAATTTTTTCGGCAAGATTAGACTTTTAGTCTTCGAGTTGGAAGGGATCATTTCTTCATATAATATTTTACCTATTCTGATAGAGAATGACCAATGAATGTATATTCTTGTTTCTTTTTAGGTTCCCCTATAGTTAGATATCTGATGAACTCAAGAATCTATGCCCCTCCAGTTTTTCTATGCATAATTGCATAACACCAGATAAGAATGAATTAAAATGAAACATTGCATCAATTTATATGAATTGATTAAAATAAAACAATAATGGGGCGTGGCCAAGCGGTAAGGCAGCAGGTTTTGGTCCTGTTATTTCGAAGGTTCGAATCCTTCCGTCCCAGGTGGAACAGTATTATTGGAAATAAAAAAAAAAAAAGACTCTATTTATAGAACGGAAATATGATTTCAATAAGATCTAAATAAAGAAAGGGATATTTTTGCGGTGTAGGATGGGAATACAGATCAAATTGAGATAGAGATAAAGTGAAATTAGCCTATTGGATGTATGCTGGTCCTGCTCATATTGGAACCCTACGAGTAGCTAGTTCTTTCAAAAATGTGCATGCTATTATGCATGCTCCTTTAGGAGATGATTATTTTAATGTAATGCGTTCTATGTTAGAACGCGAAAGAGATTTTACTGCCGCAACTGCTAGCATAGTAGATCGTCACGTACTAGCACGTGGATCTCAAGAAAGAGTTGTGGATAATATTCTTCGGAAAGATCAGGAGGAACATCCTGATCTTATCATATTGACACCTACATGTACCTCTAGTATTTTGCAAGAAGATTTACATAACTTTGTGAATAGAGCATCCATAATTTCTCATTCCGACGTAATTTTTGCAGATGTTGATCATTATCAAGTCAATGAAATTCAAGCAGCGGATAGAACTTTAGAACAGGTAGTTCGATATTATTTAGATAGATGTCATAGACAAGAAAAATGGGATCAATTTCTAACTGATGCGCCTTCTGTCAATATAATTGGAATTTTTACATTGGGTTTTCATAATCAACACGATTGTCGTGAATTAAGACGTTTATTACGAGATCTGGACATCGAAATTAATCAAATAATTCCTGAAGGAGGATCTGTAGAAGATCTTCAAAATTTGCCAAAAGCTTGGTTCAATTTAATTCCTTATCGTGAAGTAGGCTTAATGACAGCGGTGTATTTAAATAAAGAATATGGGATGCCTTACATATCTATAGCTCCCATGGGAGCTGTAGATATGGCGGAGTGGATCCGCCAGATTCAAAAAAATGTGAATACGTTGACTCTTAGTTCATCGAATAAAAGAGTGGATTATGAACCTTATATCGACGGACAAACTCGATTTGTTTCCCAAGCTGCTTGGTTTTCAAGATCTATTGATTGTCAGAATTTGACGGGTAAAGAAACAGTTGTTTTTGGTGATACAACTCATGCTGCTTCAATCACTAAGATACTTGTAAGAGAAATGGGGATTCGTGTCAGTTGTGCAGGTACTTATTGCAAACACGATGCGGAATGGTTCAAAGAGCAAATTCAAGGTTTCTGCGATGAAATACTGATCACAGATGATCATGCTGAGGTAGGAGATATGATCGCTCACATGGAACCATCTGCAATATTTGGTACTCAAATGGAACGTCATATTGGTAAACGTCTTGATATTCCGTGTGGAGTTATTTCTGCACCAGTTCATATACAAAACTTTCCTTTGGGATACCGACCTTTTTTAGGTTACGAAGGTACTAATCAAATAGCCGATCTAATTTATAACTCATTTGCTCTGGGTATGGAGGACCATCTTCTAGATATTTTTGGTGGTCATGATACTAAAGAAATAATATCCAAATCATTGTCTACGGATATAGGCCTAATTTGGAATCCTGAAAGTCGACTAGAATTAAGTAAAATTCCTCGTTTTGCCAGAGAAAAGGTTGAAATAAATACTGAAAAATTTGCACGACAAAAGGGGATTGAAACCATTACTGTCGAAGTAATGTACGCAGCTAAAGAAGCATTGAATACCTAGCTCACTAAAGCAATTCATTCTATATATACAATAGAAAAAAATCTATTGTATAATTAGAAAAAATATATTGTAGAAATTGAGTGTATTCATAATTATATATCCATTTTGGATCGGATGAGAAATCTATCTGTATGATAAAAATTCGTCTAAAACGATGTGGTAAAAAGCAACGTGTGACTTGAACGACATGATTAGTTCTGTCGATTATGACATCCGCCATTTTGACTCGAAGATGCTCTTAGCTCAACATTTATCAAAAGAGATATTTTAATAATGGAGCTTGGTATCAACTTTTTTTCAGTTAGGGGCAGAATCTAGGGTTAATGTAAATTAAATTAATGAGCTACCTATCGAATTTGACGTTAAGTCTCGAAGGGAAGAGCTCTTCAGGAATTGGGTTCAATCAATAAGAATGAAACTCGTTTAATTTATAGTGCTATTGTATATTTTCTCAAATTAGGAACTCAACTTACAGAAACTGTTCATGGTATTTTTCTGCAAAAATTGATCATTTTAAACGCGCTTTAAATTTCTTAAAAAGGAGGGCATTCTAAATAATGCGTCTACGCCTAGCTTTCGATCATATAAAATTGAGTTATTATATCAATTTTGTATCGTGGTTGTTTTATTATTATCCATTTATATTTATCTTATTATATCTTCATTTCATGTATTTTTTTCCCCTGCGATCTTATATAGGCAAGCACATAAATAATTTTGTTAAGCGGCTATTAAACGGAAGAAGAAGAAGAAGAAGAAATGACGGCTATTAAACGGAAGAAGAAGAAGAAGAAATGACGGCTATTAAACGGAAGAAGAAGAAATGAAAAAGATTAGACCGAGAACGAACCGAATGGATGAAATACAAAGTTTTGTGCTTTTTTGACTGCCATTTCTAATGGTCTTCTCTTTCTATTTCTAATCATTTTTCATCTTAATGTAGTGCCAATCCAACAATCCTTCTCAACATTGATTGACAATAGCATATTTTTTGAGTATAATAAATCCGCCATTTCTTTTTTGAATGGTTGAATTCGTTCAACGGATCAGAAATAACCTGATCCGTAAAGATCACTTGATTTGATTAAGAAATGATAAAGTTCGATTAGATTATTATATATATCTTTGATGATTTATTTAAAGGTTCTATTTCTGTCATTCAATCAGAACGATTGTTAAAATATCGATTCAATCAAGTAACTGCGTATTCTACTTCGACTGTATCTATCCAAATAAGGGTTGCTAACTCAATGGTAGAGTACTCGGCTTTTAAGTGCGCCTATGGTCTTTTACATGTTTTGATGAACTACTCAATTCGTCTATACCATCGGTAAAATTAGTAAGACTACGACTGATCCTGAAAAGTCAATAAAATGGAAAAAGCAGCATGTCGTTCTAAGAATCTCGACTTTCTTTTTTGATCAGAAGCGGATTTGATCCAAGGAATTCAATGCATAATTTTAATAATATATGTAAATATATTTACATATATATTATATATATATAATTTGAACAAATGGATTGATTTTTGAAATAAAATCAAATAAATTCGAGAGTGCGAGTGATTAAGTCAAGTGAGTCAATGGATAAAGCTGGATGGCTTGAATCATAAGTAAAACCAGAAGAACGAGCTTCTGTTCCTCATTTGAACGAGGAATTCCCTTTACTAATCGGAAGTTAAAAGCCTTTTAGTAACCGATAAAGGAAGTTTTTCCCTGTAGTAAATCAGGGTTTTCTACATTCACAATGAGTCCTAAGTACTCGAAAACAAATGTGTAAGAGAAATAGTGTACTGACCATGTTTAATTCTATTCCATGAGTCAGGAGAGCGATCGGACTGCCAAAATAATCAATTTTCGTTCTTCCTCATGACGAATGAAGATCTATGCGAAGAAAATTATCTATCTGATAGATATTTTCTATTATGTTCCAACTAGATCGCACCATGTATTATCTTTAATAATCCAAGAGGTTTCCGGGGGTTTTAAAAAATGGATGAATTCCAAAGAAATTCAAACAAACATCGATCTTGGCAACAATTTTTTTTATATCCGCTTTTTTTTCGGGAAGATCTTTACGCAATTGCTCATTATCATCATTTAGATAGATCTGGTTCCTCCGAACCAACGGAAATTTTAGTTTCTAATTTTTTGAGTTTTCTAACTGTAAAACGTTCAATACGTCGGATACGTAAACAGAATAATTCAATTAGTTTATTGGGGAATTCCGATTCAAATAAATTGATTGAATACAATAAGAATTCTTCTTTTCAATTGATACTAGAAGGTTTTACAATTGTCTTGGAAGTTTCGTTCGCAATGCGATCAAAACATTTCATAAAAGGAATGGATGGATGGAATAGTCTCCGATCCATCCATTGCATATTTCCTTTTATGGAGGCTAAATTACCACATTCCAATTATATATCAGATCTACGAGTGCCCTACTCAATTCATCCGGAAATTTTGGTTCGAATTTTTCGTCGCTGGATCCGAGATGTTCCTTCTTTGCATTTATTACGATCGATTCTCCATGAATGGAAAAATAGTTTTAATCGAGAAAATTTGCAGAAAGCTCTGATTACACAGAGAGAAAATACGAGGTTCTCCCTGTTCCTTTGGAATTCTTATGTGTATGAATGCGAATCGTTTTTAATTCCTCTTATTAAACGAATTTTGAATTCACAATCATTGTTATATGGATCTTTTCCCGATCGAACTCATTTTGAGAAAAAGATCAAAGATATTGTTCTATTTCCTCCTCATAAAATTTCAACAAAAAAGATCTGGTTGCTAAAGGATTCTTTCATCCATTATGTGAGATATGGAGAAAGATCCCTTATAGCTCTAAAGGGTACGCACCTTCAAGTGAAAAAATGTAGATATCATCTGTTTCATTTTTGGCAATACTATTTTCATCTTTGGTTTCAACCGTATAGGATATGCAGTCTTGAATTATCCAAGACTTCTTTTTCTTTTTTAGGTTTTTTTATGCATGTTAAAATGAGACCTCTCGTGGTTAGAGCCAAAATGCTAGATGATTTATTCATTACCGATCTGATTACCAATGAATTAAACTCAACAGCTCCGATTAGATCAATTCTTTTTTCTTTGGCTAAAGAAAAGTTTTGTGACATCTCAGGGTGGCCAATTAGTAAATTGTCTTGGACCAGTCTATCAGATGATGATATCCTCGATCGATTCGATCGAATTTGGATAAATCTTTTTCATTACTACAGTGGATCGATCAATCAAGATGGTTTATATCATATAAAGTATATACTTTTACTTTCATGTGCTAAAACTTTGGCCTGTAAACATAAAAGTACGATACGTGTAATTCGAGAACAATTAGGTTCGGAACTCTTTACAAAATCGTTTTCAAAAGAAAGAGAATTCATTTCTTCGTCCTCTTCAAAAACTCGTTTACAGAGAGAACGAATTTGGAATTTAGAAATTAGCCAGATAAACCCCCTGGCTAATTTCTGGCAAAAGATGCAGAATAAACAAATCAAAAACTGATTTTGACCAATGAAATGCTTATTGAGCAATTGCCAGGATCAATTTATGATCCTATAGATCTTTTCCACCCGGAAATCCAACCAAATGATTGATCAAATCAATACATGGAGAAAGCCGTGTGCAATGAAAATTGCAAGCACGGTTTGGGGAGAGATTTCTTGCTCTTCTTAAAAAGAGCAGATAATCCACTCCATCCGATGAGCTCCGGGTTCAAGTCCCGGGCAACCCAGAGTACCAGAATCTAGCACCTAAAGGTATTTTTGTCTACTTATTCTAGATCCAATCCAATTCAATGTTATCCATTGTGCTTAACAAGCAAGAAAGGTAACATCCCACTATTCGGGAATCATCCTTACTTACTCATCGAAAAAGTTTTCTCTAAGCACATTTCACTTCAAGGTAATAATATTGATTACCTTGAAGTGAAAAGAAAGAAAGAATGCTAATAGAGCGCATTAATACCGGTATTAATGCGCTCTACGTATTGAAAAGCATTTCAATATATGTGGATATAGTTTATGGAAGAGGATACTATGAATTTTATGAATATTCATAAAGATGTCAAAATATTGGTTGACATACAGATATGAATCATATTATACTGTTGAATAACAAGCCTTATGTGTATGCTTGGGAGCTTCTAATGATTAAATAAACCAAGTTATAACCATGACCGCAATTCTAGAAAGACGCGAAAGCGCAAGCCTATGGAATCGTTTTTGCGATTGGATCACTAGCACTGAAAACCGTCTTTACATTGGATGGTTTGGTGTCTTAATGATTCCTACCCTATTGACTGCAACCTCTGTATTCATTATCGCTTTCATTGCAGCTCCTCCAGTAGATATTGATGGTATTCGTGAACCTGTTTCCGGTTCTCTTCTTTATGGAAACAATATTATTTCCGGTGCTATTATTCCTACCTCTGCAGCCATCGGTCTGCATTTCTATCCCATCTGGGAAGCAGCTTCTGTTGATGAATGGCTATACAACGGTGGTCCGTATGAGCTAATCGTTCTACACTTCCTACTTGGTGTAGCTTGCTATATGGGTCGTGAGTGGGAGCTTAGCTTCCGTCTAGGTATGCGTCCTTGGATTGCTGTTGCATATTCAGCTCCAGTAGCAGCAGCTACTGCTGTTTTCTTGATTTACCCTATTGGTCAAGGAAGCTTCTCTGATGGTATGCCTCTAGGAATCTCTGGTACTTTCAATTTCATGATTGTATTCCAGGCTGAACACAATATTCTTATGCATCCATTTCACATGTTAGGTGTAGCTGGCGTATTCGGCGGCTCTCTATTTAGTGCTATGCATGGTTCTTTGGTAACTTCGAGTTTGATCAGGGAAACTACCGAAAATGAGTCTGCTAATGCAGGTTACAAATTTGGTCAGGAAGAAGAAACCTACAATATTGTAGCTGCTCACGGTTATTTCGGCCGATTGATCTTCCAATATGCTAGTTTCAACAACTCCCGTTCTCTACATTTCTTTTTAGCTGCTTGGCCAGTAGTAGGTATCTGGTTTACTGCTTTGGGCATCAGCACTATGGCTTTCAACTTAAATGGATTCAATTTCAACCAATCTGTTGTTGACAGTCAAGGTCGTGTAATTAACACTTGGGCCGATATCATTAATCGTGCTAACCTTGGTATGGAAGTTATGCACGAGCGTAACGCTCACAACTTCCCTCTGGATCTAGCTGCTGTTGAAGCTAATTCTATAGACGGCTAATTACTCTGGATTGTTAGTGTCTTTCAATCTTTGAAAAGCAAAAAAGAAAGCAGTACCAAAACCGAAAGGTCTGGTACTGCTTTTTCCGTCTAATTTAAAGTTATTGCGAGCAGAGCACAATAACTGTTTACTGTGCATCCAGCAGGAATTGAACCCGCGACTTACCAATTATGAGTTGGGTGCTTTTACCATTCAGCCATGGATGCATAATATCTAATCTAATAATAAGTATTGGCTCAGATCTTAAATTAAATATCCAAAACTATTATTGTTTCAATAAACAAAACGTCAATAACTTGTTCGAGAGTTGCATTACAAGATTGTTGAATCTTGCAACAAGTTATTAACTAATAATATAATAGTTTCATTATTAGTTCATTTTCGGGGCTTAGAACCATTCTTGAAATGGAATGACCGTAGACAGAGACTGCCAATTAGTTTGGGGCGGACGTAGCCAAGTGGTTCCAAGGCAGTGGATTGTGAATCCACCACGCGCGGGTTCGATCCCCGTCGTTCGCCCGGTAAAAAAATCGACCGGATTCAATTCATTGTGATTTTCTATAATGAATCAAATGATGAGTGGTTGACGATACATTTGTGTATGTATGTTATTACATACATATAACAAAATATAAGAAGAAAATATTTGATTATGAAAAAAGAAAAAACTGAATCGATGATAAGATTTCTTTGGTGATTTCAATTTATTGATTGAAATAACGATAATTTATTTGGGAATGAAGGATTCTTTGCTTGGCTTCCTCCATTTACTCAGGATAAAATGAGGGTGAGGGAGCTAAGCTAAAAAAAAAAAAAAAACAATGTCAAACAACTACAATTCAATTTATAAATAAGGCAAAGTTCAACTCAAAATTAGATAAAACGAATAACAAGTTCGGAAGATAAAAAAGAAATAAAAGGAGATCAAAAGATGAAAATAGCAGTTTATGGAAAAGGCGGAATCGGTAAATCAACCACTAGTTGTAATATTTCAATTGCCCTAGCTAGACGTGGTGAAAAAGTGTTACAGATTGGATGTGATCCCAAACATGATAGTACTTTTACTCTGACAGGATTTTTGATACCTACAATTATAGATACTTTGCAGTCCAAAGATTATCATTATGAGGATATTTGGTCCGAAGATGTCATTCATAAAGGTTATGGAGGGGTAGATTGTGTGGAAGCTGGGGGGCCACCTGCAGGTGCTGGATGCGGGGGATATGTGGTAGGAGAGACTGTGAAATTGTTAAAAGAATTAAATGCATTTTACGAATATGATATAATATTATTTGATGTATTGGGTGACGTGGTTTGCGGAGGTTTTGCTGCTCCGTTGAACTATGCAGATTACTGTCTCATTATTACAGATAATGGGTTTGATGCATTATTTGCAGCTAATCGTATTACTGCTTCTATCAGGGAAAAAGCTCGTACACATCCACTGCGATTAGCAGGTTTGGTTGGAAATCGCACATCTAAAAGAGATCTTATCAATCAATATGTAGAAGCCTGCCCAATGCCCGTAATAGAAGTCTTACCTCTTATTGAAGATATTCGAGTTTCGAGGGTCAAAGGGAAAACCTTATTTGAAATGGTTGGATCCGAACCATCTCTTAACTATGTATGTGAATATTATTTAGACATAGCGGATCAAATATTGTCCCAACCAGAAGGTATTGTGCCAAAGGAGATTCCAGATCGGGAATTATTCAATCTACTCTCTGACCTTTATCTCAATCCTATTGATGAGGGGAAACATCAAAATAATAAGGAAAATTTACTTGGATTTACGACGATTTAATCAACATAGTTATAATCATTTATGTCAGTGAAAATTGATGAAACTCTCACTGTCGAATGTGAGACAGGTAATTATCATACTTTTTGTCCAATTAGCTGTGTATCTTGGTTATATCAAAAGATCGAAGATAGTTTCTTTTTAGTTGTGGGTACAAAGACATGCGGTTATTTTCTGCAAAATGCACTTGGAGTAATGATTTTTGCAGAACCTCGCTATGCAATGGCAGAATTGGAAGAAGGAGATATATCGGCTCAATTGAATGATTATGAAGGATTAAAAAAGCTTTGTATTCGAATAAGAAAAGATAGAGACCCTAGCGTGATCATATGGATAGGTACTTGTACTACAGAGATAATCAAAATGGATTTGGAAGGTATGGCACCCAAACTAGAATGGGAAATTGGAATCCCAATTCTAGTGGCAAGAGCGAATGGACTCGATTATGCCTTTACTCAAGGAGAAGATACTGTGTTAGCTGCGATGGCACATCGTT